>JAJOZX010008655.1:0-180362 GCA_023014485.1 Bathynomus jamesi
ATCCCCCCGACGAGGGGGCGATGTGGAACCAGACGCCGGCAAGTCCTCCAGAGGAGTAGTCTCCCGGACGTCCGGGGGAGAGCGATGCAGAGAATGGGGATGTGAGAGGTATCCAGAATGCCCTCCCTTCACCGGAGGTGCGGGGAAGGCAGGACTACGAGGGGGAGTGGAAAATAATACCTCACCCAGAGGCATTGGCAGGTCGAGGAGAGAGATGGGGCGGTCAAACGCGGGGGCGTGCACGTCCCACCACGCCCGACCAGGGCGGGCGAGTTCCCCCTCCAGTGGGTCCATCGACCGGGCCGGAGAGGGGTGTATCTCAGCCTCCACCACGAGGGCCGACGGGACACCAGGGTGGGAGCGTGCATAAAACGGTTGCGCAGTGGGGACGGGAGGACACCGGGGCGGTAGGGCGAAGGGGGCTTTGTGTTTAGGAGAGGAAAGTGATGCGAGCTTATGGCGTCGAACCTTTCGGGGTCACCACTGGCGCGGCGCTTGCGGCCCCTATCCCTCCGTCGTGCGGCTTGCGTGGGTGACGGCGGGTCACGATCCGGAATGGGGTGGCCGAAGGCGCCGGTAGAGGGCGTAGAAGGGGCAGGGGGGTGCCGACGAAGCATCGGCGTTCGCGGAGGGAGCACGTGGGGACGCGCTGGTGGTACGGGAGCCGCGGTAGGAGTCCGCTGGGCGGCAGAGGATGGACTGGGAGTAGCGACACGGTGGGTGGAGGCGCGTTGGGAACCGCCGGTGAGGACGGGTCCGGGAACGGAAGCCTCGCGTACGAGGCACCACGCCGGGCCTCGCCGCCACGCAACCGCTCCCGCGCCTCCCGAGCGCTGAGAAACTCTGATGAACAGAGGCCGAACCTCCCTTTCAAAGAGGAAGGACGGGCAGAAGCGGGATGAAGCAGGGTGTGTCCATGGCAGTTGTGCAGGAAGGCGAGCAGTACAGGGCAAGGGGTGGGGGGCCGCCGCAGCGGACACACAACGGGCCGCTGACGGCAGTGAGCTGTCACGTGGCCAAACCTATTACACTGAAAACAGCGCGTCGGATCTGCACGTATGGTCGTACTGAAATTCGCACGCTGTCTCTCACCAAAGCCCCAGAATACGAAACGGGGGCACCAGTGAGTCGAAAGTGAGGAGCAGGCGAGGAGAAGGGGCAGTTGGGGACCGCGATCTGTCGGAAAGCGGTACACACCCTCACAACACCCTGGAGGCGAGGTCAATCTGGAGGTCTTCCACCGGTATGGGTAGAAGACAGCAGCGTAAATTGTGCCCTGCACTGATTGAGGCGGGGGTGGGGAGTCACCGTGATCCCGCAGCCCAGGACATCGGGGATAGCGAGCAGAGAGGAGGTTTCGGCAGAGGAACGCGACCTTATCAAAATGGAGCCATCCCTCTGAGGCCGAAGGTCAAAACGCGCCGTCCCCGTCTTCCCATGGATCGCTCGAAAGAGACGTTCGTGGTTTAGTGGGGAGGGGCTTGGAGGAGGAGGGGCGAAGGACGAGGAACTTGTCCATCGTCCTAAGGCCGAGTGAAGCCGTCTGGCCAAACACCACCGGAACTTCGAGGGGCGAGAAGACGAGAAAGGCGGACGGCGACGTCGGGTCCCAGTCCCCCAGGGGCCGAGGGCGATGAGGCCCACCGGAGTGGGAGGCGACCGGGCCGCGGGCCTCCCCCCTGAGGCGAAAAAGCAGGTGGGTCCCTATCGGGACGTGGAATATGGGGGATCCAGGGGTCCACTGCAGGTCCTCCGCTACTGGCGGGGGTCGGGCAAACGGCGCACGAGCCTGGGGAAGAGAGGGAGAGGAGGCGTCGGCAAGAAAGCAGACGGGGTGGGCGAGGGCTGCCGACTGCCTTACCAGACCCACGTCCAAAGAGGTAGTCAGAGGGAGGTCAGATGCCACAGCCGGGTCGTCAACGAGGTCCATTAGAGTTGTAAGTGTTTCTATAGAAATTTTTATTGTAGTTTCGCGCCGGGCCGCGGGGAACCGATTACCCGGGGCCCAAGGGACCAAGCGCACGCCGGCGGGTGGGTGCCTCGTCCCATGCAGGTACCCCCGTTTCAAAAGGGCCCTTGCAGCGTCGAGAGTTCTCCCCCGCCGGCAGCAAAGACCAAGGCCCCCAGGGTCCCAGGCCTGGGCACCCTACCAGCCACTTAGTCCGGCCCCGGCCATGGGGGCGAGACCCCCAGCGACCAGCCCCGGCAGCCACGGGGCGCGCGAAGTGAACAGAGAAAGCAGAAAAACAGGGGGCAAGGAAGAGGGTAAAGAGGGAAAGACAGAAAGAGGGGGCTGTAGGATAGCAGGGTATGCTAAAAGTCCACTTCGCAACCGGGCGGGACCCGGCAGGGCCCCCAGCCGCGCTGACCCCCCTCGCCACTGTAGGCAGGAGCCCGCGGGCGATCCACCCCAGAAAGACCGCCCGCGGGAGGGGGATATATTATATATAATATTATATATCCTTTGGCATTTTTTAGGGTCATGTTAGCTCTTACTGCTGAATATACATGGCATCCAAGAAATAATGGTTGAAAAATAATTAGTAATTTTTCTTATTAATCAGTATGTATACAATACAAACATGGGGTAATAGTAATAGACTATTACAGGATTTTTCAAGTAATAATAGATCATAATTATTTGGCTGTAATAGTAATAGATAATAGTCTATTACTTTTCTATTACAGTGGCAATGGACATATTGTGTGAACAAAGAACTGAAAAAATGAACTAAATCTACTCTAAACTAAAATAAACATTTATGTGAACTAATATTGTGGCAAATTTTTCCTTCAATAAGGTAAAATTTATCAAGACCTACAGTCTCCGAAATTGTAATGATTTAGTTGAAACAAATATTTGTTATTTGGCTGCCCCTCTGCCTCATCCTGGATCCATGAGTGCAGAGCCCTCTGCCTCATCCTGGATCCCTGAATCCAGACACTGCTACATCGCCAGCTCAATACCATCTCACACAGGGTACCCCGGAAGTGGCCTTGGTGAATCAGGATGCTGGGAATGCAGTCAGTAAATACCAAACTCTAGATGCTAATGTATTTTTTGTTTCCTTGATGCCTCTAAAGCATTTGATCATGTTAATCATGACAAATTATTCATGAAACTTGTAAATCATAATGTACCTGGTTACTTGGTCCATATATTAATATTCTGGTATAATCACCAGACAATGATTGTAAGATGGGGTGGGGTTAATTCAGAACCATTTTCTGTGGCCAATGGTGTCAGGCAGGGAGGGATACTATCTCCCTACTTATTCAATGTTTATATGGATAATCTATCTGTTGTGCTGAACATCTGTAAAATAGGCTGCTACTGTATATTGGTACAATGATTGTTAATCATCTGATGTATGCAGATGATCTAGTTCTTATTTCTCCATCTGTAAAAGGGCTCAGCACACTTTTGAAGGTGTGTGAAAGGTATGGGAAGGATAATGATATAAAATATAATCCTGATAAAAGTCATGTTATGATTATGAGGATGAAGGCCAACAAGTATATAAAATTTCCTGAATTTCAATTGAATGACATGGTGCTGTCAGAAGCAACCCAGACTAAGTATCTTGGCCACATACTAATGGATAGTCTTTCAGATGACTGCTATTCTAAGGCAGCATTTCTTAACCTGGGGGAAATTTCAGGAATCAAGGGGGGATTTACGGCAGAATTTTGTTTGGTGATCATATAATTAGTGTGCATTATAAGTCTGCTAATGTTATTAAATTTTGTCTTTGAGGCTACTTTCTTCTGTATCCTAATGGAGGGGGAAATGACACAAAAAAGGTTAAGAACCGCTGTTCTAAGGCAATTTAGACAATTATATGCTCAGGGAAATACGTTGGTTAGAAAATTTCATGTGTGTACAGAGACATGTAAGAAGTAAATAGACAGCCCAGATTTTGCTGTAACAATTTTATTTGAAAATTAGAGTACCAATAAATTTTAATTTTTGAACAATTAAGGTTTAGCTATTAATACTTTGTTGACATTCCTTTAGCTGCTTTAAGAGCAGCAACTCGCCTAGGCATAGAATTAATGAGTTCTGAAATTGTAGCTTGAGGTATTTCTAACCATGTTTGGCGTAAAAGATTCAACAATTCTGATCGTGTTGCTGGTTTTTTGGTTTTTTTATGTAAAGTCTTGTCTAGTATTGCCCACACGTGTTCTATGGGGTTCATGTCAGGGGACTGACTCGGCCAAGGAAGTCGTTTGATACCATTTCGCTCCTCCCATTCTTTCGTCTTTTTTGCAGTGTGGCATGGGGCTCCATCTTCCATGAACAGGCAGCTGTCTTTTTCAATTTGACCACTTGAAAATATTGACATAAGTCCTTCTTCAAAGATAGAAATGTAGGAAATGAATATTAGTCATAATAATGGCGAAAAAATTTGGATGCATACATTTTACCATAAAATTAAGGGTGTCTATTTACTTCTTGCATGTCTCTGTACATTAGATGTTAAGTTGATTTTGTTCAAAACTTTTTGTACTCCAATGTATACAGCTCATTTGTGGTGGAACTACAGGATGTGTAATTTGAGGAAATTATATGTTGCATATAATATATTTTTAAAAGCTTATTGAAGACTCCAAGATTTGTAAATGGTGCTCCTTCTAGTATCAGTATGCTGTCTGTAGTCAATAAGGTGCTTAACTGTGCCAGTGTCATTCGCAATTTTGTATTTAGATTTATCACTAGGCTTGGTGAGTCAGTCACTAAGATAATAGAAGCCATGGTTAGTGGACTAGTCTCCAATATATTTTATAAACCTCAAATCTGGAAGCATTGGCATAGGCAATTGTATGTTCATTATACACAGGGATTCACTGGCCTACTTAGTCAGTGCTCCAGACAACTATCTCTTAATCTTCTATGAACCTCTTGTATAATGTTTCCTGTTGAGTCTGAAATAAAGTTAGTTTGTTTGTTTGTTAACACACTGTTTCTAATTGCATTTAAATAGACAAAGATCCTTTTCAAATGAGTGAAGTACCCCGTACAAAAGTAATAGTAATAGATGAAAATTAAAGTAATAGTAATAGAAGGAATCAAAAGTAATAGTAATAGAAACCCAGTAATTGACCCCATGTCTGATGCAATATATATGGTTGTTTACATTTACAAATTAGTATTCAAGTTCAGAACACTTTCACAAGATTACCATCATTTGTTGCTACAATGCATATTCGATGCTTGAACTCCATTAGAGCATTAACAAGATGTTCTTGTTAAATAGATCTAGTGACCTCTGTTCCTTTGATGGAGTTCTCTCAAACTACCAAGTTTACCACAATACTGTATGTACTTGTATACGAGTGTTTTAACATACACCCCCACCATACATAAAAATCCAGTCTGGTAATTAGTACCCATGCTATCAGTCCATCATGGCCTATTCGGCACTAAAGAAATGTTGCAAACAGCAACTACAACATAGTGAAAAGTCACTCCATTTTGTTGAAAAACTACACTTCCCACATCAACTTTGTTGGAGAAGAAAAATTGTTCACAGCATATTAAGATAATGTGCTCCAGTCATAGTACAACCCTCAAATAAAAATTAATTGATTATGCAACATAGCAAACTAAACATTAACTTTTGGTGAATCTCATTCATGTTGATGTTTCAGCACTGATAGGCCACCTCCATCACCTGACTTAATCCCTTTGGACTTTTATCCATGAGGCTATATGAAAACACTTGTATATCATAAACCCAAGTATCTGGCAGAACTCTATCAAAGAATCAGAGGTTGCTGGATTCATTCCACAAGAGCATTTTGCTGATGCTCCAATGAAGTTCGAGCACTGAATACATACTGCAGCGACAATGATGGTCATCATGTGGAAGTGTTCTAAATTCGAACAGTTTCTGAAATGTAAACAACTGTATACAGTATATTGTGTATGGATATGACTAATAAGAAAAATATGACTATTTTTTGAAGCATTGTTTCTCAGACATCCTGTACTTTAAATATCTCCTACTTTACTAAAACAAATTGGTAGGCTGTTAATAGTAAAATGCTCTCAGTAATTACTGTTGAATATTGTGTGTATGTACAGTACAATTAATTTCCCCAGCAGACATTTTTTAACTGCATATCAATACGTACTTTAAAATAGTCTATCATTGTATGCTTGTGATTTTGAATATGACATACTTTCCTGTCCCTGATTTCTATTAACTACTATAAAGAAGATTTAAAAATACTGTATTTGATATCCTCAAGACAGTGTTTCTCAACCTGGGAATTGCAGTGCTTGGCAAAAAAAAAAAAAAAAAAAGTATTTATTGCAAAATATGTAGAATCAGACAGACTTTTTTTAAGTGAAAAACTTATGCAATGTTACAGTTTTAAAGTTGAAATTAATTTGTTAGTCATAACCTTCATAACTGTTGGTCTGTCTTTCAATGAGAGACCTGTGCCTGCTTTGCATTTGTTAATCTTCTTATATTCAACTGAATAGACTAAACATAACAATAATACATATTTAGTCAGTTTCACTGCTTTGTTTTAACCCATTTTCTTTTCATCCAATTGACTTGAAAGTCAAGTCAACTCAAGTTGGTGTTCATTTGCTTGAAACAAACTACACTTGACTTTAGCTTTGCCAAAGCCAGCTACACAAGTGGCTAGAGAAAAGGAGTTACTTTTTTGTAAAACAATTTATCATCTGCAGAATCAAAAGTACTTCGAGAATTCATCATATTATTTAGGCCCAAATATATAGGAAAATAGATTTTACTGATATTAGAAAGCTATGATAGATTAAATTCACACATTTATAAGCCTTAAATAAAATAAATTGGCCTTGTATCATTGCAATTTTGGGCATTATATTGGCCTAGCTAGTTCAGTTGTTGAACTCAAATCTAGTCACAGTGTTGCCCTTATTCAATCTTAGTGTGGGTTGAATTTATGACAGAAGCCTGAAGTTGTGACCCTGCTACCCTGTATTGAGTGTCCAGACAAATGGCTAAGCCTTTAACCCATGAACTATGATGTAGAACTGTCTAGCTAAGAGTGGGTCTAACTGACTTTTGTTTACATTTCATACTCAAGTTGCTGCATTCCTTTTTAGCTACAAATCTGACTTGGAAGTCAGTAAAAGAATGTAACCAAGTCAAGTAAAGTTTTGGATAAAAAAAAAAGCTTTAATTGTAGCCACTGATGAGAAGCACAAAGTTGCAAATGGAATTAAAACTTTCAATGCTTCCGACACCATTTCTGCATACAGTACTCCCTTTTCCATTATATTCAAAATGTACACAAGTCTTCCAACAAGAATGACAACACTCAGGTCTTACCAGAAGAATGTTTGATCAATTTATCATGCAGGTTTCCTGCAAGTTCACCAGCCTCTACCACCCTTTTATTGAATGAATTAAGTATCCATCTCTCACCAAGCCTTCCATTTTCAAATAGGAAATAGTTTGGGAGCTGTTACTGCAACTGAAGTGCATGCTGTGTCATCATTGAAGGAAGGGGCTACAATTTTATTTAAAAAAAAATTTCTTGTTAAAATGGGCTTGCCAGCACAAAAAAAAGGTTGAGAAACACTAGTCTGGGGCTTAGACTGAACATTAATATAAAATCTTCTAAAATTTTTACATGCATGCTAGATATTTTCCTTTGTTTTTATAACATTCAACAATTATTTTATTGGCAATATACTTATTTATATTTTTTGCTTGAAATATAAAAGCTGAAAAAAGTTATTACACATATGCTACAGCCTGTCAGTCTATGTTTAATTAAAAAAGTATTTTATATATTTAAAATGCATGCTTTTACATGTAATAAGTAATTTATTGAAACCAAATATTCTATTGGATAGGGGGAACATAGCCTTAAGCGATGGGGAAAAATTGAATATCTACAATGTTTCAGTGAGAAAAGTACAAGTAGGCCTACAATGGAAGCTGAAAGTAGAGTGAAGTATAGCAAGCAGGTCATAGGCAGTAAGGCCTGATAAAAACACTGGTAGAAAGAGCTTGATTGTGGATGCAGCAAGAGGTTTATATGAAAAAGTGTATTGGTACCACTAATGTATGAATGAAAGACAATGGCATAATAGTTCACTGTTTAAAACAGGGTTTCGGAGCCGGAGTCGGTGGAGCCAGTGAATTTTGCTTACCTGGAGCCGGAGCCGGAGCCGGAGCCAGAAACCTTGAAAATACGGCTCCATGGTCTGGCTCCGGGCGATATATTGCTACCTAAATTGTTATTTGTTAAATATAGGTTTAGTTGCAAATTATAATTCTTGTAATATATTACGAAAAATGGTACCATAGGATTCTTGGATTTTATGGAGGTGTGGGAGTTGCAGGAATAATCTGCAAATTTCCATTTTTTAACCATTAAATATTTGGGAAGATTTGTCTTAAAAACACTTAATTATATAGGTAAAAAAATTTTTATGGCGGTGGAGACCTTAGGTAGGTAGGTACTAACTATTTATCTAAGTAGGTAACTACCTAGATACATACCTAGTAAGGTTGGTCCTTCTTACTTGGATTGAACTATTTTTATTTTTAGGTCAATTATCTTGTATTGCTAAATTTTTTTTTTTCAGATTCTTTAATTATAATTATCAGTCTATGACCCTTCATAATGGATAGAGATTCAATAAAGAAGTCTGATATATTCAAGTATTTTACTGAAAGTTCAGATAAGAAACACTATGCTTGTATTTGTGAAGTTTCTGATGCTTCGGGAAGTATTTCAACGTGTGGAACTAAAATTACCAAGCCTCAAAGCAAAAAGCCTGATGTCTCCTCAAGAGCATATAATTTGAAAAGACACTTGAGTCGATTACATCCTGAAATATCAAAAATGATGGAAGAAAAGAAGCAAATGCTTGAGCTATCAAGACCCAGTACTTCTGCCAGTTCAAAAACTAAAGCAAACCAGCAAAACATTACTAAATTTTTGATGTCTCAAAAAGTCACTATCTCAATGACTACAGATAATTTTAAAAATAGCATAATTGAGTTAGTTGTTAAAGATTCTATGCCTCTATCTATGTTTGAAAAGCCAGCTATGCGCAGTCTACTAGAAGAAATGGCTCAGAAATTCAGAGCCGGAGCCAGACTGTAAAACATTTCTGCTCCAGAGCCGGAGTCGGAGCCAGAAGTTTTTTTACCAGCTCCAAAACCCTGGTTTAAAAGTAGTTTATTTAGAAGTGGGAGTGGTGTAAAATGCATTGGCTGTACAGTATAAGAAATCAGAGCCATAGCAAGCCTTGATGGCCCCCCAGAGCAAATAATCATTGATGAATTTAATTTTAATTGATATAAATAATGTGGCATGTATAAGGATTATTTTGATAATGCTAATTATCTATCATTTTAGGGTTATGTCTCAAGGTTTGAACAAATTCATTTCAGGCATATCATTGTTGTGTTTATAATTATTTTTTAATTATTGAACTCAAATTGAACTACAGAGAAATTACTAATGCACACTACACACATTCAGTCTTATAGAGTTCATTAGGAAATTCACTTTACCAAGTCAAGAGTTATTGAAGAGATACTTTTCTTGCTTTCATGGCTGCAAAGTCATCAATCACATTGTTATAGTTGAGAGAGTTTGCTATCTTCTGTTCTATAGATACAATAGCCGTGTTAGATAGACATTCTTGGCCCATTGATGAATGCAAGTAGTTTTTAGTTAGTTTCAGTTTGCTGAACCTGCACTCACAGGAAGCGTTAAGAATATCCTCAGAGCTACATCAGTATTGGGATAGGTATCTTCAAGAGAATGTGTGTGAATGATGTTCAAAAGATCCATTGGAGTAGCAGCTGATAAATGTGGCAACAATGCATCTGCCCAGAACTTGAAACATTCAATTTCAGATGTAAACTCAACTCCATCTATATCATTTCGATATATAAGAGCAAGGTCAGAGGCGCCCTTCTTGAGGTTTTCAGTAGTAAGGGATGACAGGACAGAGCCATGAAGAAATGAAAACTCCTCTGAAATATTCATCATTTCCTCAAATCTCCACTGAATCTGTGTGATGATACTGTTATATACTGAATTGCATTCCCTTTTGAATTCCTCCTCTGGTATAAGAGCTTCATCCTCAGCCATCTCTCCTGATATTCTTTTTCTTCCTCACTCTTTTCTCTGGAAAATTTGGTGTGATTCCGAGACATTCTGAATCATCTTAGCATCTACTAATGTTATTTTAATACCTCTTTTCCTCATTTCAGTTAAATTTGATACTAAACCCTTCAGCATTTTTGTGGAACCATCAATGGTTATGTTCTTAGCTTGCAGGCCACAGTTGACACGATCAATGTGGATGAGTACATCATACCAAAAATCTACCAAACAAATGAAAGTGAAGTCAATCTGATTCATCAGTGTTCTGGCACCTGTTACTGTGTCAGTATTCAGGCTGGGGTCATCAGATATATCTTGCAGAACTCTGCACAATCCCATTCAAAAACATTTCAGAATAAATTAAGATAGTAATAAAGTATAAGTTGTATAATGAATCTAAATTAGAGATTATGAAGTGGCTTATACAATGCAACAGTAGCACAATAAGTTTTTCTACTATTCTTGTTTGTTTTATTTGAGAAATAAAAATTAGAAGAAAATTTCAAATGCAATTTTGGCACGCCCCTCTCTTTGGCACCCAGGGCAGTTGCCCCTTCTGCCACCCCCTAGCTATGCCTCTGTAAGAAATACAGATGTTCAGGAAAGGTGCTGAGTGAAAAAGTCACTGAAGATGAACACGGAGGAGAGTATGCTGCAGTGGTATGATTATGTGGAAAATAAGGAATGATAGAATTTTAAAAAATGTGTACAGTACTGAGGACAATGATGTAAGAAGATAAAGAATGTAATTAGTAAATGTGTGAAGAGATGTGGAGTTGATATAAATGTGGCACAAGTATTAATAAGAAACAGAGAGGAATGCAAATAGTGTGCGAGGTGTGTAGGTGGAGACATTAGTCTCACCTGACATATGGTACCATTAGAGGTATAGCCTACTCCCAACCTTTTCATTAAAGATAACAGTGGATCACTGAGGGTGCTCTGTGGTGATCTCTATGTATCTTTTTCTAAGTAATTGATTTCAGTATACAGTGGGCCCACATTGTTTGTGATTTTGCAAATTCGTGATGACCCACTTTACTACCATATTTTACACTGCCATCCTTGAGCTTTTGGAACCAGTTATCCATTTTACATTGAAAATGGATCTCGTTCGTGATTTTGTAATTCATGACATTTTTCTCAGTCCTAATTAATCATGAACAATGAAGGCCCACTGGTCTCAAGTTCAACATTGTACCCATGCATGAATCGGAAAAAGGATTCTTAGATGAAGCACCTTATGTATGTATATAAAGACTGAAATTTCAAATTTAAAACTATTAGATTTAAGGCAGTACATACTTGTATTACTTCAGGATTAATATGACGTAACTCATCTATTTCGTGCATTAACTTGTTAACATATATGCAATTATTTCTAGCTGGTTCTTTGAAGTCACAGTTTCTACATGCATATAAAAGAATCTTGTTTTCCTGCAATAAAAACTCCTCAGTTTCAGCTATTTGACCTACCTCAGAATGCACTTAATTTCTCATAAATGGTGAAAAAATCAACGACAATACACTGCATTCACATTTATTAAGCAGATTACATTTTCTCCAATATTTTCAAAAGTTTTTCCCGGATTTCAATGAAATTTGTAGCAAATAATCACTATATATAGCAGCATTGATGGTATTCATTTCGATAAAATATTTTGATAATTAAAATAATTATCTCATTTTATTGAAAAATATATAAAATAGTGTGTTCCAAATTATTAAGCAAGTATTCTATTTACGGATCTAAATGGCAAAAATGGGTAAGAAGGAGGATTTAACACTAAATGAGAAGAAAAAAATAGTCAAGTTACTCACTGAAAATATAAAATCTATTGAAATTGCGAAGCAGTTTGGCAGAGCTTATTGAACTGTAAACAAGTTTGTAGCGGAGGGTACCAAACTGAGGCAGTGAAGTGATAAAAGAGCTATAAGAAAAGTGACAAGGTGGCAGATATCTGTAATTAAGCGCAAACTGCAAAGCATCCATTGTCCTTAAGTAAAGAGGTTTTTGAGCAGGCTGGCATATATAATGTACCAAGAACATCTCGATGTGGAATCCTCCAAACAATTGGCAAGACATGTAAACCTACGATTCAGTCACCATTAACACCCAGGTACAAGAAGCAGCGTGTTGAATGGGCGCATCAGTACGTGAAAACAGATTTTAATACTGTATTGTTAACCGATGAATGAAGAGCAACCCTTGAGGGATCTGATGGTTGGTCAAGAAGATGGATTGCTAAGGGTCAATCTCTACCATGGAATGAGGGTTTCTTTTAGAAAGCTCGTGTAAGACTGGGCATTCATTTTTACACCATCAGGCACTCTGTATGGGACAGCTACTTCATTGCCTATCAATCCTGCCCAAAACATGACACTACCTCCACCTTGTTGGTGTCTTAATCTCAATGGTAGAAATTGGCTCTCAGCAATCCATCTTCTTGACCAAACATCAAGTCCCTCAAGGGTTGCTTTTCATTCATCAGTGAACAATACAGTATTAAAATCTGTTTTCACATACTGACGCACCCATTCAACACGCTGCTTCTTGTACCTGGGTGTTAATGGTGACTGAATCGTAGGTTTACACGTCTTGCCAATTGTTTGGAGGATTCCACATCGAGATGTTCTTGGTACATTATGTATGCCAGCCTGCTCAAAAACCTCTTTACTTAAGGACAATGGATGCTTTGCAGTTTGTGCTTGATTACAGATATCTGCCATCTTGTCACTTTTCTTATAGCTCTTTTATCACTTCGCTGCCTCAGTTTGGTACCCTCCGCTACAAACTTGTTTACAGTTCAATAAGCTCTGCCAAACTGCTTCGCAATTTCAACAGATTTTATATTTTCAGTGAGTAACTTGACTATTTTTCTTTTCTGTTAGTGTTAAATCCTTCTTCTTACCCATTTTCACCATTTAGATCCATAAATAGAATACTTGCTTAATAATTCGGAACGCAATATTTTACATATTTTTCAATAAAATGAGAATTATTTTAATTATCAAAACATTTTATCGAAATGAATACCATCAATGCTGCTATATATAGTGATTATTTGCTACAAATTTCATTGAAATCAGGGAAAAACTTTAAAAAATATTGTAGAAAATGTAATCTGCTTAATGAGTGTGAATGCAGTGTAGAGCTACACTTTTTTCTTAAATTTTCTAACAAAATATATGAAAAGATTGAATGACAAAACTGTTTGCTTCTCAAATTAAGGAAAGTATTTCAGAAACAAAAGCAAATAAAAATATTTGCAAGATCATCTTTTGTATCACCTTCGCATATATATTTCAAGTTGAACTAAAAACCAGAACTGTAATTCTTATGTAGAGTAATTTTCTTTCTTACAATGATAATATACAGTATTACTATTCAATTACAATAACCTTGACTAAGCCCATCTTATTAGTGTTATACTACTAAATACAGTTGACCCTCAACTTACGTAATTAATCCATTCCAAGATGAGTTACTTAACTCGAAAATGACGTAAGTCGAACCCCAAAATACATGTAAATCGGGTAATCCATTCCAGGACCCCAAAAATATTGAAAATAATAAAATAATTAATTTTTTGATAAAAACTGTATATAAACAGAATTATAATGGTAATTAGTAATTATTATCAAGAAACACCATCTGTAAAAGAAAATACATATTAAAAATTAATAATAAAAAAATAATTTAGACTTACATTGGAGAGAGTTATATAATGCACAGTAAAAATAACAATGAAATAACGTGAAATACCCGGCATCCTGCCAGCAAGTGGTTATGCACTGCATTTGCGATTACGCAGCTATTACACAACAGGAAATAATTATGTAAGACGAATCAATTATAGTCAATGGGGGGGTTCTCGTAACTCGAAATTACATAAGATGGTGACAACGTAAGTCGAGGGTCGACTGTACTACTAAATAACATCACAAAATTGAATAGAAGTAAAAGTCACTATTGTTCTTTATCAAAATGAAGTGTTTAATAATGTTAATGGTCAGCAAATTTATATTTAAAAAAATCAGAATGATCTATGGAACAAGGTATTAAACCTGTATAACTATAGCTATACAATATGCTACTTACCTTATCTTCCTTTGGATACAGCATGTTATTACATTCTTGACAAAATCTGATACCAACATAACCTGGACCATTGTCAACTCTATTCATCTTCAATTTTTCCTCCACTTAAAAAGTTATTGTTTAAAAAGTATGCACAAAAAGCATTACGTAAAACTAGATCTAAACCTTCACCTCCCCTTAAAAAATGAACTACTAATTACATACATACCTAGAGATAGGGCCTGCCTTTAAAAATATAAATTTATAGTAGTACAATATTTTTAAAACAATAAGCTTGTCTTCACATCTAACTATGAAAAGTTATTATACATTATATGAAAACAAAAGAACTGGCATATTTGAAGTTTGACAAAAGTTTAATTGTATATAATATAAAGCTTAGAATTCAGGAATGAACTTCAGTCCTTGCCTGTTTCAAATTTAAATTTGAGTATGAGTAAAATTTGTTTTACAATTCAGAATTTTTAAAATCTTTCCTTTCTAAGACAATCAAAATCTGATTCCTCATAGCTATATAAATTTAAAAATTATTCATAAATAATGTAACTATACACAGTATAGGCATAGTGTTCAACAGTGGCCATTTCTTGACTTGGTTACTGCTAAACTACAATATGTATGCTTGGCAAGGCCCCCTATATAGGCTAGCCTATAAACCCAGTCTGTGAAATCTGGTAGTGTGTGCATCCACACTGCAAGTATAAACCTACTGAAAATGTTTATTGAAATGACAAAATTTTGCATAAGAAATCCTGATTTTGAAAGGAGATTTTGGGATAATTTGCCAAATTTTATAAATAGGCTATAAGCTTTGCCTAACCTTAGTTGCAATACTTACTGATTTAGCCTTCAACCACTATTGTTATTTCTCAGTCAAACACTGTAAAATTAAAATGATTATGGTTCTCCCTGATCCTATGATAACAGTTAAAAGTTAACTTTTTAAAACAACTTAAATATTGTTAGTTTCAAGAAAAATTTTGCTACTTTCATGAATGAGAGGTAGTTTTAGATTGTAAATAGTGTATATTCTTAGCTTAAGTTATGTAGGCTACTTGGTAGTAGTAAATAGTTGTATGTTAATTAGCTGACTTGAGATTGACATTTTGCAAGATTTTTTTATAAAATATAGCTCATGACTTGGATAACCTCAATAAGCCCCAGTGGCTTCGTTTTCCAAATGAAATGTAATATTGTAGTAAGGACTACTATCAATACTCATTTATATTCTCAGCATTCAATTCACTGAATATGAATAGGGCCTAGGGCAGTTAAGTAGGCCCTAACTCAGTGATTACTTCATTACATTACATTTGGTCAACATGAAGCCATTCAGACCTATCTAAGTCAAATAAATCATCTACAGCTACATTTTATGATTATCTACATTTTCAAAATATCAATTTCAAGTCCACAAGGCTAATAATCACTAACCTATTTACTAACTACACTGTAGTACACAGGGATGTAGCCAAGAGGGAGGTGATGGAGGCAGTCACCCCTGACTTGGATGTGATTTTGTGGTGTACCTATATGTAAATTGCGTATTTACTAAAGTATTCAATTTTGATTTAGTAAAGTAAATGCATACCATATTTGATAACGTACATATTTTTTTGTTAAGTAGCCCCTAAATTATTTTTCCACGCGATTATCCTGTTTAGAATTTTATATATGTTAAACAGATGTGCATTTCTTCTGTCTCAACTGATCTAGCTGTTTCTGCATCCGTTTGACTTGCCTTATATGTGAGAGTTTCATTTGGATCTCTTCTAATGGTTTCGTTATTCATAGATATGTCATACTGTTAAACGTGTACAGCTATCCCTCATTTAGTGATCATTCACTCAATGATCATTCACTTTAGCAATTGCTATGATGGGCAAAGTTGGGTTTCTGGTACTCCACCACAGATGCATCTCTAACTTCATTTATCTAATCAAAATGGCCACCATGCACAGAAATGGATTTATCCTCTGCGCAGCTTTCCTGACCCGAGCACCCCTAAGCAGCCACCCCCTGCACTTCCTTCTTGCCCCACCAGTGTTTTGAGTCACTTGTGCTTCTGCATCACTCTGCATTGTTGTTGTTTAGCCAATCAGCTCACCCTGACCGAGCAAGCCAGCAGCATGCAGGTAACCGATCACCCTCTCCGGAGTGGACCAGAGGTTCAGCGCACTAGTGATGTTGTGTTCATTGTTGTGCTAGAGAGACTGCATTGTTGTGTAAGATTGTGCATGATTGTGATAGTTGTGTTATTCGATGTCTTTGTGGAGTGCAAAGCAACATTGTGCAGACTGTTTGGTGTTAATTTGGACTGTGAACATTGAAAATGACGAGTAAGTGTGTGGCTGCTTCCCCTGCATCATTGGGTAAGGCTAAGCTCTCTCGTATCGTAAGTCCCTGACTTTGGAGGTTAAGCTGGATGTTATTAAGCACCACAAGAGTGGTGAAGGGGCAAACTCCATCATGAGAGTGCTTGGCCTAGCCCAGTCAACTGTCTCAACCATCATCAAGAAGGATCCCAAGTTGAAGGTCTCTGCGGAAAATGTGACTTCTCACATCACCACGAGGATAACTAGGGCACATGATCCAGTGATGGAGGAGAAGCAGCAGCTACTCCAGATCTGGATCGAGGATCAAACTCGCCACCACATGCTTCTCTCTACCACCATCATTATGGTCAAGGGTGTGAGTCTGTGGGAGGACCTGTGGAAAGACTTGGACCCTGAGAGGACTGCTGGGACTGTTGAGAACTTCAAGGTCAGTGTGGGGTGGTTGAAATGTTTTACGGAGTGGGCTAATCTCCACAGCCTCCACCTCACGGGTGAGGCAATGAGTGCAGATGAGGCCAGTCCTTGTGCCTTCCCTGAACTCCTGAAGGTGAGGGTTGAGGAGGGAGGATACAGCCCCAAGCAAGTCATCAACTTTGATGGAATGGGGCTATTTTGGAAGAAGATGCCCTCCAGGACCTTCCTTGCCAAGGAGAAGACTGCCCCTGGCTTCAAGGCTGCAAAGGACTGTCTCACCCTGATGCAGCAGCGAACACTGTAGTAGTCTGAGGTGGAACCACACAAGCTGCCCAAGTCACTTACTCTCCCCCTTCTGCATGACATTATTGCGCAGTTTGATGATTGCCTTACCAAGTTGGTAGAGAATGACCCCAACCCAAGTGCTGATGCTGCACGCATCATGGAGCAGGGTATCCACTGCTACCGCGAAATGTACTATGCAAAGGAGAAGGCAGCGCACCAGGCAACCATCACAAGCTTCATCAAAACCAAGACTGAGTCAATGTCACCAGAACCAACACCTTCCACCTCAGGGTTCACCATCTTCAGGGCCAGACCTACAACGCTGTCCACCCTGAGAGAGACTGAGAATGTGTGACCTGCCCCAACAACATTTAGTCCTCCAGCCTCGCTGTCCACAAGCACCATGTAGGAACGTATCCCCAATGAACCCATATTATGTCATCCTTGTTTAGCAATCAGTTTTTCAGGAATGTAACCAAATTGTTAAACAAGGGATACCTGTATACACAAATAATTGTATACATGAAATCAATAAATGTGTGAATAAAAAGAGTTAGTTTCTTTCTTAAATATGAAAACTATAGGATCAATACCCAATTTCAAATTTTGGAAAATACAGTACAAGTAATTACATCATAATATAGCTTGGATTGCACTAATGTGACTGTCCTATCCAAACTTTTGTTGGAAAGGGTACATATTTCATGTGGTGTATAGTGGCTGTTCAAAAATGGCAGTTGCACTGACACTTTCAGAGTTTTTACACAAAATAAGCTTAAAATGTGTTGGCTTATGGGGCTCCGCTCCAACCCTGCTGGGGGAGCTTCCAGCTCTCCCCAAGACCCCCTAACCATATGGGATTGCCCAATTCACCATAGAACTTGATGAATGTAGCTCAAGTTCACCCACCCCCCTTGGGACATTCCTGGCTACATCTCTGGTAGTACATGTACTTAAGTCTCAGCTAAATACAAATTATTCACACAATTTATGAAAATATTGAATTGTTTCTTAAAACTATGGGAGCAAGTGTAATTTACATCCCCCTGATGCAAAAGGGGACACAAACTACACTAGGTCAAAGTTGGGGAATGTAAACTACGCTAGGATCTTTAAGAGATTTTTTAAATGAATCCATCAAATAAAATGTTAAAACTAATGAAAATATTATGACAGCCTAACCAATCATCAATTTATATATATATATATATATATATATATATATATATATATGATTGGTTAGGTTGTCTTAATATTTTCATTAGTTTTAACATCTTATTTGATTAGGTATATGCGGACAAAGTTGGGGAGCGTAAACTACACTAGGATAATGTAGGGGAGCGTAAACTACACTAGGATAATGTAGGGGAGCGTAAACTACACTAGGATAATGTAGGGGAGCGTAAACTACACTAGGATAATGTAGGGGAGCGTAAACTACACTAGGATAATGTAGGGGAGCGTAAACTACACTAGGATAATGTAGGGGAGCGTAAACTACACTTGCTCCAAACTATCTAAGGAGCTACTATTTACTACATATATAGCAAGTTATTCCAAAAATCTACTGTATTGTATAACTAAAAAAGTATTTTTGCAAATCCACTCTACAAGTCTGTTTTCTAATTTTTTATTATGCCCTTGAGTTCTTCAAGATCTCAGACTCTAATAAGTAGTAGTTATTTACATGATGTCCATCACCTACCTGATCAGTTAGAAACTGTAAAAAGTCTAATACATCAGATAAACATGATCTTCCTAATCTAAATCTATGCTAGGGATTTGAAATAAGATTAAAATTACCGTATTTTTTGGTGTATAAGACACTTTTTTTAAAAAAAGGGCTCTCAAAATCACCCTGCGTCCTATAGCTACACCGAAGGTCATAATATTATCTTTATATGGGCTAGAAGAACTGATGGATTTTTACAAAAATTCATCATCTCTTAGTCCCTCCTCACTGTATTGGTTTGGCCAATTTTACACTAAGTTTCTACTCTTCCCAACTGACTGATAATAAGAAAAACAGTATGTATTGCATAATGATTTACTTTTATGTTTCATAACATACAGTATAGTCTCCCATATACTTAATACTATTTTCTTATGATGAGTATGGGTGAAAGAAAATGTATCACCATACTTTTGATGGAGGGCTTCAACAAAAGTCAGCCTCACTGGTAGAAAATTATGGACATTTTCTGACAACTAGGCAGTTGGTCATAATTTTTTTCCTGAAAAAAGGCCTTGAAAATAGGGGTGCATCTTATACACCAAAAAATACGGTGTGTTCTTGAATACTGTTCTTTATAATTCTTTCCAGTATCTTCCCTACCACTCTTACTACACTAACATCACTATTACCTTCCTGGCTTCTTTTTACTATCCTTCTTGTAAATGGGTACTACCATTGACTTTTTACCAATCAGCAGGAATCTCTCTCTCCATAATTGACAGACCAAACAAAATATTTAAGTGTCTCAGGTAAGCTACCCTCTCCTTCCCTCAGAATCCTACATTTGTAGTGGAATAAAATGATTATAAATAAGAAAAGGGCATTCAGGAATTTAATAGCAGTAATAGCCCGCCCTGTGAACTTGGACAACTAGTTAACAGTTAAGAAATAGGCTAAATAGTTTTGAGTAGAAAGAGCAAAAAGCATAATGAAGAAAATGCAGCTAGAAATAGCAATAAATATCCAAAGAAACTCCTTAGTTTTTATAAATACAATAATAAAAAGCATGATAGGATTGACAACAGAACATCATGATAGAATATTTTAAAATGATCAGGATATTAGGGTCATTCTCTGTCAGATCAACCAGTGCCTAACACCCTCATCTCTCAGATTTTGCTGAAATTTGGTTTATAGGGAGTTTGTGAGCCCTGAATCCATTTCTGAAATTATAAGGTCAATCCGACCAACGGTTCAAGAGATATGACCTCGGGCAATTTGAGGTCACTCGCGAGGTTACTAACATTTGGCGAGCCATAACTTGGGTAATAATTGTCATAATTATATAAAAGTATATATATTTAGAATCAGAAAACGACAAGGAATCCAAATATGCAAGTTTTAGAACTCTAGGTTGAAAAATAAAAAAGTTACACTGTAACCAAAATTTGAGGTCACGATTTGACCTCTGGGGTATCAAATGAGAATTTTTTTTTTAAATGTAAAAAATGAAGGCATAGGCATTGGCTATTAGAATCAGCAAAAAAAAGTTTGTTTATGTTAGTATTTTTCATGTAACTAACATATAAGTGAACACCATATTCATAAGTTGTGCGTCAATTCTACCTATTTTTTCACACTTAAGCTCATAATTTGACCTATAGAAATTAAAATTACATTTTTTTATAGATATAAAAACAAAGGCAAAAAATGTAAAATTGTATTTCACTGCTAATCTACACTGGCAATAATAGTTATAATAGTGAAAGGGGAAGACCTACTTAGAGGATTCATGTGCTAGCCTAATACAATTTTTGCATGCTCGATGCTCTCATCAATTTCTTTTTGTGGAAAAATGTATTGAATTCTGCTGCCTCCTCTTAGGGTAGGACAACTCATTACAGTTAATATATGATGTCCTGGCACTGCACATGAATCCTTGTTTGATGGATAATAATATGCACTTGATCCTGATGACCCAGAGGGATGTAGAAAGTTCACAGTGAAATCATCAAACTCTTCACAATATTCCCTCCACAATTCCATACCAAACTTGCATGTCATAAATGCAGCCAACATACTCTCCTGGTTTGACACATTTTAGGTTACCAAGCATTGCAGGTTCATTAGTAAAATGACTTTTCCTTATTCTTTTCTTTTCCAATGCCACTTGAAATGGGATACACCATCAGTTCTTCCTTGTTTAGGGGAACAAATCTATAATATTTCTGAGTTCCAGGAATAGCCCTACTATCCTTGAATCGATGTTCCAACCGTTCTTCTGCATCTTTCAAATCAGCTGTAGTTACAAAGAAAATTTATCTTCTTGCTCAAGTTTTCTTCACAAAACTGAAACACGTGTTCTGGTGTAAGAATTTGCCTCTCTGTAGTTCTCTGCAAACTGGCACGAGCAGTAGCTCTTTTCACTGTTCCTCCAATCCCATCACGCATTTTTGCCATGGGATGTAGCAAAGAAGTGCCATTCACAACAGACCAAAATCCTCTTCATGGTAACAGAGATTTGTGAAGTTGTATCTGTTCTTATATTGGCCAGCACATCCATCTGAGAAATAGTGCACCTTCTTCAATTGTGGGCATCTGAATTTAACATATGTCATAAGCTTCAATATGAATGAGTAAACCATTATAGTGTTGTGTTTTAGTGATGCAGATAAGAAACAGACACTAAAATGGCTAAGTTCCTGGTCTGCAGATGATCTATAATAGATGACAAAAGGGTGAACTGTACACTGTGAATTGTCCCAGGGAAACCCTTGGGCAGCATCCTGGACAATAAAAGAATAATTCTCAGAGAAATCACCTACTATAACTACCTCGCTCTGAGGTGGTAGTGTTTCTTTCAACTGCTTGAAGTACTGTGATCGTTGCTGAGCAACAAAGTGATGACGAACCATGCGGGATATTTTCATGCTTAGGGATGATAAGTATTCATGAAGTGGCTCCACCTTATCAACCATTGTACAACGGTCAACAGTCACCCACTGCTTGTAAGATATTTCATTTGGAGCTGATTTCACACTGTCAAGTAACTCAAGAAAATCCAGGACACCCTCTTCTCTTGGGCAATCATTGCAAAGTTGCATCATGCAAGTCTCTCTTTCTGTACTGCAGACACTGTAATCCATAAGATCCTTGTATGAAAGACCTCTTTCTCCCAATGCAGCCAGCTGCAATTTTGGATTTTGATGGTATGTGCAGACACAGACAGAATGAGTCCCACCACTACTGGCAAGCACACAATATGATGGCCGTAATTTTGCAAATGTGGAAAATCCTATTTTGGGATTCTTTTCATCATTTTTATATAGTTCAAACATCTCTCTTAAATTCCCGAGGACCAATCGTTTTTGCACCTTCATTGCACCTTCAGCACTGATAACTTTCACGCAATCCTTTGGCCAGGACACATACGACTAACCTCTTCTGACTCATAGAATCTTCTAACTATATCTTTGTGTTCTTCAGATATCACTTTTCCTTTGCTCATTAGTGGAATCTTCGGAAGGATTCCATGTTCTGATTTAAGTGAATGGCTTCTTTTCACCATGTATGTTGTAGTTTGAAAGAAACTAGCTGTTTTTTCAATTGTGTATGGTGAGAGTGTCAATATTTGTAGTTTGTGATGGTGACATTTGCTCTCCAGGAATGACTGTTTCAATTCATTCATTAATTTGTCTAGATGTTTTTCAGATTTAGTTTCAGGTTTTGAAGTATCACTTACCTCCTCGGTAATTTGAACACCATAACTGAGTTCTAGCCTCTCCTTCAGGTGTTTCTGAGCAGATGATAGCTTACCACGAGCCTTGCGCTTTTACTGGCTTAATGACAGCCCTTCTGAAAAGAACAGAAAAAAAGGTTTCACACACCTGAATATTAGTAATTAAATATTAATTATAGTACCTTAAATGCTATATAATTGGCTATATAGTAGATCAAACAGACCTTGTAGTAAAGTATAAGTTATTATATTAATTTATTACTTACTTTTTTTAACTGGTGTTTGGTCCAGAAATGCTAGAACTGGTTCAACTGAAGTTGAAGGATTTTCCTTTATCAAGCAATCACTGTCATTGTCCAGATCTTGAATTGAAGAGATGTTACTCAAGCCACTGATAGTAGATGATTCATTTGAATCCTGCTCAGACTCGTTGTTTTCAGTGGTACTAAGTATAGTGGGGTTTTTCATTATCAGTGTCCAGCAGTTCACACACAACAATGAGTCTTTTTTCACTCTTCCAGCATATTTTTCAACAAGTACATCAGTCACTTTTCTAAGATTGATTGTTATGCGTTTCTTGTGTTTTTGAATAGGGTCCTGGCAGTATTTCAAGTGCCGAACCATTGTATTTTGATCTGTAAAGATATAGGATTTACAATTAGGTAATATATATTTTTTAGAAAATATATAGCTATACACACTTAATATTTTAGGCCTTGATAGTCTCTGAGGCTCATTAAAACACCATACCCACCAGCCACCCACAGTGCTGGCTGGAACTGTACTAACCTGTAGACAAGGAATTTTGCAACTATCTGTGTTGATTCTGCACTTAGACAAGTAGCAACATGTTTCAACAGGTTTGTTTAGGCTACATGTGAGCTTAGTCTTCCCCTTTCACTATTATAACTATTATTGCCAGTGTAGATTAGCAGTGAAATACAATTTTTATTAAATTCTTGGAGCTTGAGGTCAAATTGATAGCTAAGATATAAAAATTCCTTGAAATGACAAGCAATTTATAAATATGGTGTTCACTTATAAGTTAGTTACATGAAAAGTACCAACATAAACAAACTTTTTATGATTGTTTCTATTAGTCAAGAACTCTGACTTTGTTTTTTATATCTATAAAAAATGTAATTTTAATTTCTATAGGTCAAATTATGAGCTTAAGTGTGAAAAAATAGGTAGAATTGACGCACAACTTATGAATATGGTGTTCACTTATATGTTAGTTACATGAAAAATACTAACAAACAAACTTTTTTTTGCTGATTCTAATAGCCAATGCCTATGCCTTCATTTTTTACATTTAAAAAAAAAATTCTCATTTGATACCCCAGAGGTCAAATCGTGACCTCAAATTTTGGTTACAGTGTAACTTTTTTATTTTTTAATCTAGAGTTCTAAAACTTGCATATTTGGATTCCTTGTCGTTTTCTGATTCTAAATATATATACTTTTATATAATTATGACAATTATTACCCAGGTTATGGCTCGCCAAATGTTAGTAACCTCGCGAGTGACCTCAAATTGCCCGAGGTCATATCTCTTGAACCGTTGGTCGGATTGACCTTATAATTTCAGAAATGGATTCAGGGCTCACAAACTCCCTATAAACCAAATTTCAGCAAAATATGAGAGATGAGGGTGTTAATTTCAATTTTTTTTGGTTGATCTGACAGAGAATGACCCATTATTGGTATTTTTAATAATTACTTTAACTGTTTTTACTGAGGAAAATTTGAATAGCTTTTTTTTTTTTTTTTGTAAACTTGGATACAATGGCATAACTAGAATGGTGGTGTGTGTGTGGAGGTTTTTTTTTTTTTTTTAAACAGGTGTGGTAAAGATACGATTTATCAATCATCTATCTCACCAAGCATAACAATTTACAGGCAATACAAAGAATCTATTAAGGTTGAGGAACACATATATGATAACCAGTGGTGGGCACCGTTAACCAAAAAGTTAACTTCGATAACGATAATCCGTTAACCCCAATTTTTAACTCTGATAACGATAATCCAATAATTTTACTACAAAGTTAACGGAAGTTAACGATAATCCGTTAATGATAACTATTTCTTTACTAACATTTAAAAAAATCAAGGAAAAAAGCTTTAAAACCCATAGAAAATGTTTGTTTATGCAAAATCCAACAATAAATAGGTATTTAACTATTTTTATCAAGTTTTGCAACTTTTTTGCTTAATAACTTTTTTTAATTTTTTAATAAAAAATGTACTGATTACATGTTTTGAAACCCTTGTAACCACTAACTAAATTTTAATTTACCAGAGAATTATTATGGTGTGAACTGAAAGGTAAAATTAAATTTTAGGCACATTTATTAAAGACTGACACAATGTGCTGGTTGCCCTTCAGAAAGACCAACTTCTCAAAGTTAGACCCAACTGCCAGTCTTGACCTCTTGGGCCTCAGGATGTCCTTGCCGAGAGAGAAGAGCCATTCCACTGCGGCAGAGGACGGAATTGGCAGACTGAAGTTATGGCGGTTTGAATTCATTCGCGGAGCGGTGATCTTCCGTGAATGACTCCTCGCAGTTAACGTGTCAACAGACTTTAACAGACTAAATATCGAGTTATCGGAAGTTAACTGGTCCAATAACGATAAATGGAAATTAACTTCCGTTAATAGTCCATTAAAAAAAGTTAACTTCGTTAATTAACTGTTATCGGATTAACGCTTTAGTGCCCAACACTGATGATAATACACCTGCATCAGTATTTAATAATGCAATACAAAAGCGGAATACACTACCATTAAATGAAAGAAAATTTTCACAAGGGAAAACACACACAATGCACTCTGTGTAACAATGGACCAGAAAATTAGCATCATTATATATTATAGGGTGTACTGCCCAGCATAACGGAACAAAAAAAAAATAATGTGGCTACCTACAACAACCATATATTGAAAACATGCATAAATTAATTGGAGCTCTTCTTTTAAGTACAAAATTTCTGGTCACACAAACAAACAAACACACACACACACACACATCAAATTTTCTGACAAATTTTGACAAGATCCTTTTGGAGGCTTGATGAAGGGGGCAATCGCCCCCCCTCGGCCCCCCTCTAGCTATGCCACTGCTCAGATATTCTTGATAAGATTCATATAAGGAAGGATGACATTAGGCAAGCAATTCACACAATAAAGTCAAATAAAGCTGTTGGACCTGATAATATACCCTATATGCTAGGATTGTCAGAGAAGGGAAGTATAGCTTATTTGAGGCATTAACTATGCAACATAGGGCAACCAAGCTTATCCCTAAAAGAAGATTGGATGGCACTATTGCAGTTGGGTACCCCATAATTTTTTGTTTAAATTACATGGTTACTGTGTGGCCCCCAGTTAATTGAATGCCTAGTTAGGTCAACTTATACTCTTGATGATTGGTTGGGTTAAGTTTTGATAATTTAGGCCGGGCTGAAACTATAATTTTTGTTTGATTTTAATTTATCAGAGTGACTAACAGTTGGCTTTTGATATAAAAATAAGATTCCTGAAAAAAATAATTGGTGGCCACCCCCATTTTTGTAAAAACATCTAATACCACACTAGCAAAATCAAGAAAATGGCAATATCTCTTCTTCTGAACATGCTAGAGAGATGGTTTGCATACCAAAAGATGCAGAATTTGATTTAGAACAAATTAGTAAGTGTGGTATTTTTTCATAAAACCTTCAGTTTTTGAGTTATTTTAGAAAAACTAATTTTTTGGGCCCATAGACCCCTTTCAACTGAATGTCAACACAATAAAACATTCTCAAGCTGCAAATTGATATGTATTAGTGGTTTTCAATCAGCAATCAAAATCAGCCATTTTAAATTCATTGAAAATGCTTTTTGACATTCCAAAACACCAAACATTAAATTATACAATTATCAAATTATCATTTTGTCATATTTTAGCATGATAAATAATAACAGGTCAACAAAAAAACTTTTTTTTTTGTTGCCAAGGAAATTCGTACGAATTTAGGGTATTTTGGGGTTGCTGAATTCCAAAATGAAAGTAGTTTTTCCGATTTGGCTCTAGTTCTTGAGATAATGAATACCCTCAATTAATAGGAAACGTAACCATAACGCGTGCATATGGGAAACTACCGGAACATTCTAGATGGTGAGACCGAATAAAATGCCATTATGTATTTCATGTGTTTACTTTTGTATGATTTGAGACAATTTCAATGCGATTTGTAAGTAGGCTCCACCTGAACATTAAATTTTTTGCATTTTTACTTGTTTCAATGGGGTACCAATTATCTCATAAATTAGAGCCAATCTAGCAAAACCGATGTCATATTCGGAATCAGCACCACAAAGTTACCCCAAAATCACTCTAATATGATTGGCAATAAAATGAGTGTTGACCAGTGTAATCTAGAACTTAAAATATTTTTTAGACACAAAATCTGTTCTGTAATGTTGAGACTTCTGGAACATAGTCTGCATCAAATGAATCATTACAACTGTCGCTATCTGTCAACTCAGGAATGTCCATAGGTTCAGGAGGATGAGGAGGAGGAACTGATTCTTTTACTTTTTGAGATTGAATAACCTGTGATTTGAATTTTAAGTCAGTGGCTGTTTCTGGGACTTCTTTCAGGGTACAGTAACCATGCCTAGTTGTTTTCTGGTCCTACAAAGTGATTATATTTCATTACACTATAATGTATCTTTTATCTATGGGTCTCTATATGTAAATTGAAATTCTTACAAAAATGAGAAAATACTAAAATATTACTTATCATTAACATCATTAATAGTGTATTATTGATATTACTAACTTATTAAATGCACTTTAAAAATTGTAGCAAATTATTAATAATTGATTTAATTAATTAATTAATTTACAACTTGAAATTCAATCAACAGACCTACCTCATAAAACTGGTAATTAGATTCAGTCATTTTTAGTAAGTGCTTTTTCTCTGTATCTGCCAACAGTTTGTGATCATGCTGATATATGTCAAATAAAACGTTTACAGTTTTCAGAAAATCATCCACATCTTGATGATATTTAGGTCCCCTTTTCTTTTTGTCATACTTCAGAAGGCAGTTGAATTCCTTTACAGTATTCCCTCGAATATCGCGGGGGTTACGTTCCAGAACCCCCCACGATAGGTGAAAATCCACGAAGTAGAAACGATATGTTTATTACGTATTTTACGCCTTTATAAACCCTCCCCGCACTCTTATAAACCTTTCCCACGCTCTTATAAACACTTTCTACACTCGGAGTATGAAAGAGACTAACAGTATTTTAAAAAGAAAACATTTGTATATACAGTATTTTTTAATAATTTTACCAACATTAAAATTTCGTATGGGTACTCACCAGCGAAGATACTAAAACTTGAATGATGACGATGACGATGACGATGATGAGATGAATGTACTGCACAGCAAAGAAGAGCATTACATCTCTTCTAAATGAATAACACGTGGAAGCGAACTGAGCAAGGCGAGATGCTGAATGCTTCGGTAGGCTGCAGATCGAGATGCAGACAAACGCTAAGCCAATCAGCGCCCAGGATACTGAATAGCGTGCTCTGATTGGTCGCGTCTCATCCATCGGCCAATGGTGTGCCGTGTACGGTATCATATAGGCAAAGTAGCTCAAGCAGCACAAGCTTCGCTGGTTTTCCTATCTCGCAGTTCTTTGTCAACTCAATTAGAGTACGTATTTTATTTCGGCTAGAAAAAACCGCGATGTACTGAGTCCGCGAAATGTGAACCGCGATATGGCGAGGGACTACTGTATTTGGGTTTTCAGTCGACTCTGTATGGCATTTACTGATATTGGATAAACATTATATGTGACCCACAATTTATGCAATTCCTCAGAAGTAGCTCTCAGTACAGCATTTGTTTTATAGTCTCCGAAACACAAACACCTTTCAATAACTTGCTTCAACGTAGGCAATTTCCCTAAAGGAAACTGTTCTGCTGGCATAAAATGTACATCACCAAGTACTTTAGCAACTGTTTTCCTTGTAGAAGTCATACTTTATATTGCAAATGTTGAATTCAATGACAAATTGCAGTTGGAAACTTATAACAAAGGCACCTGAAAAAAAAAAGTTTTCAATTTATTATGTTTAAAAAAAGTTCATGAAGCAGCCCACCCTCTATTCTTTAATCAAGCATAATGGATGCAAGATAACAAGGAAAAGTCATATCATGTGATCACTATGTCCATGTCAACATCCTTTTAGGGCAATGTTAGTAATCAAAAAGCCAAATCATGCTTATTTTAGAATTTCTTTTGTCACTAAGGTCCGTCGAAAGGGGGTCTATGGGCCCCAAACATATATTTCTAAAATAACTCAAAAACTAAAGGTTTTATGAAAAAATACCACTCTTAATAATTTGTTCTAAATCAAATTCTGCATCTTTTGGTATGCAAACCATCTTTCTAGCATGTTCAGAAGAGATATCCATTTTCCTGATTTTGCTAGTGCGGCATTAGATGTTTTTACAAAAACGGGGTGGCCGGACACACGTTGGTGGCCACCAATTATTTTTTTCAGGAATCTTATTTTTATATCAAAAGCCAACTGTTAATGACTCTGATTAATTCTATCTTGAGTTTCAGCCTGGCCTATAATGTGATATTAAAACTAACAAGAATATCACAACTTAACCTAACCAATCATCAAGAGTGTAAGTTGACCTAACCAGACATTCAATTAACCAGGGGCCACAAAGCAACCATGTAATTTAAACAAAAAATTGTGAGGTATCTAACTGTAATAGTACTGATTGGATTACAGGGAAAGATTAAAGGAACTGGGTAGCTATGTTTAGTTTTGAGAGACTGAGAGGAGATATGATACAGATGTCCAAAATGTTTTCAGGTTTGGATAATTTAGATGAAGGTAATTTTTTCTTATTAGAGTCTGATAGAAAAACTCATGAGCATAATAGGAAAATTAGAAAGTGGACTTGGAAGATTGGAACTACAAACATGCTTTTTGTCACAAAGGTATAGATTTTTTAAATGACTTGCCATATGATGTGGTAAATGGTAGCTCCTTAATTTTAAGAAAATGTTGGATGTAGGGATATGCCGATAGTATCAGTATCGGCAGTATCAGCCTTTTTTTTTAATATCGGTATCAGTATTGGCAAGATGAAAATATGGCTGATACTTCGATACTTTTCTACTTTATTTATTATGTGATTCAAGACAAAGTTGTTTAATGACAGTAATTGTTTAACACAGATGATATTATTATACCGTATCATATTAATATTATTAATTATTATAGTGCTCCTACATTAACAGTACTCCTACACTAACACCAGCTTTCCCAATCCATTCCATGATCCTGCAAATATCACTCTTATTTCACCTTCAACTGAAAAAGACATGAGAGTTCTATGTAGCACGCAAATTTGGACCTTATACCATAATAAATAAGGTTCATTTTAGCCTGCCAAACTTGGTCTCAAGTGCCTCTGTAACTCGCATGAAGCAAAGTTCTGATGGTCATTTCATAGACCATTATTGAAATTTTGGCCAATTTATGTTTGAAACCAGTATAATACAGTATTATATAAAAAATAGCTTCTTACGAGATAAATATGGTAAATAATGATAAATATAGTCAGCTGAAAATGATGCCACACCGCGAATTCCCAACAATTATAAATTAGCGAATTAAAATGAGAAGTGTTTCACTGATGGTGTCCATGTCACCTATGAGGCTATCTCAAATCTAAAAATTGCAATGTTCACATGTGTAGTATTTCTAATTTCCTATAATAATATGGGCATATTAAAATATTGGTTTTATAACTTTTATTGTGTGCTTATGTATTCTTTCATAGAGCTATGATACAATACACTACACTGCTAAATTGACCAATGCCCACTAGTGGGGTTCGGGGGAGGAGTGTTAGCTGATGGGAAAGTGAAGCTGTCTCATGCTGCATGTTAGTTTGACTGCACCAGCCACAGAATGCAGTTGTGTTATTTGTTGCTGTCACACATCATCTTATGCACAGTGACAAATGTGCTGAGTGCTGACACTGCTGAGGCTGATAAATCTTGCATTCTGCTTCATTATCATGGCTTCTACTAGTCAAAGAAGTACATCCTCTTTCATCTGGAAGTATTTCAACATAGATGAAAACAACGAGTCTAAAGTAGTCTGCAAAGAATGCAAGAAATTGTCACATGGAGGAAAAGAGGGGAATCTTTTAATACAACAAATCTTAAAAAACACCTGCAAAGCAAGCACAAGGAGAAAAATGAAGAATTAAATAAAGAAGAAGAGAGGCTACGGAACAAGAGGAAACTGGAGGGATATTTCAACAAACCTGCAAATAAGAATGCTGGCACATCAACAAGTTCTACGAATGAAATTCAAATAACTCTGGATGAAACTTATGTTCGGAAGCAAATTTGGGACATCAACAATCCCCAGTCGCAAATCATTCACAAAGCCATTGGAGAAATGATTGCTGCTGACTGCCAACCATACTCTACTGTTGAAGACGTTGGATTTGAAAGACTAATGAAGAAGCTAAAACCTAATTATGAGTTGCTGGGAAGAAAGTATTTCTCTACAAAAATTGTTCCCAATATTCACACAAAAGTACTGGATAAGGTCAAGACTGCATTAGAAGAAGCAAAGAACATCAGTTTTACTACTGACATTTGGACAAGCAGCTCAGATACAGCTTTTATTAGCCTAACAGCACATTGTATTGACATCAACTTTGAGCGAAAAACTGTTGTACTTAGAGTTGCACCTTTTCCAGGATCCCATACTGCTTCAAACATTGCTGAGGTGATTCAAAGTGTTGTTCAGGAATTTAAAATACCATCCTGCAAGATACATGTCTTTGTACGGGATAATGGAGCTAATATTGTCCGATGTATTCAAGACACAGGCTAAGCTAATCTCTCATGTTTCCTCCACACTCTACAACTCGTGGTTCATGACAGTATTTTCGAACAACAAATCGTTAAGGATATGATCGCAAGTTGCACATTTTAGCCATTCAGCACTTGCATACAACAAACTAGCTGCGCTACAGAAACAGCATGACTTACCCGAACACAAACTAATACAGGATGTTCCAACTCAGTGGAACAGCACCTATTTCATGATTGAACGTATGTTTGAGCAAAAAACTGCAATTGCCAACTACTGCCTTGATACTCCCAACCTCCCTGTATTTGATGCCAACAAGTGGACTTTGATTGGGAAGTTTACTGCGCTGCTGAAAATATTTCACAAAATTACTGTTCGGTTGAGTGAAAGGTCTGCTACTATCTCAGAAATAATACCTCAAGTAAAGTTTCTACAAGTCTTCATAGCAAAAGCATCAACTGACATCAGATTCTTTGGACTTGGAAGTACTCTTTCGGCTATTAATGCATCAATGAAGAGTCACTTTGAATGCTATCTGGATGATTACAATCCAATACTAGCCACATACCTAGACCCCAGATATAAGACTTCCTTGTTCCAAAATAAATCTAGTGAAGATTCCAAAATGCAAGAAAGCAACCTGGAGAGAGCAATGATAGATAGCATCAAGAAAAGGAGTGAAGCTGTTCAAGAGGAAGAAAGTGGACATACAAGTACTACGAGTGAAGAAGATATGCAAGAGACTGCGAGTGCTTCTGACAATATTATAAGTGATGAGTTCAGTGAATTTGACAAGTGCATGGACCAATTGGTTCAAGAGGACTGTGATGATAGTGAGGGAAGTTGAACAAAAAAAAATCAATTCCAGGAAGTTCATCTAAGAATAAGAAACACTGCACAACATCATTTCTGATTAAAGATGAAATGACCAAGTATCAAATGTTGGAATTACAATCACAGGATGGAGACCCTTTAAAGTGGTGGAAACAGAATGCAGTTATGCTTCCAACATTAAGCCATCTTGCAAATAAGTACCTGTCTTCTACCCCTTCATCAATTGAAAGTGAGAGGTTGTTTAGCATGGGGGGGCAATATTTACACTCCACACAGGAATCATCTAAATGCAGAAAGAGGCAAAATGTTAATATTCCTTCACTACAACTTACGAATTTTTTATTTTGAATATTAAGAATATATTTAATGTTTAATTATCTATATGTTTCTAATTTCTATTAATCTTAATAATAATTATTTACTGGAAAATTGGAAATTTTATTTTTTTTATATCTTAGTGTCTTACAATGGAATTTTTCATTTTGTAATTTGTTCAAAATTTTAGTTTTTTTGTGATTAAAGGAAGAAAATGTTATCTTTTGTATTTTATTTATTAGTCACACAATGCAGATTAACAAGTCAACTTAGTCAAGAAATATTGTTATTCCCAAGGACATGCTTGATAGGTGAGGTCATTGAAACTGTCCTCAGCTCAGCATTGTACAGGAAGTTGCGCTCCTGGAGTCCTGACTCCTGAGCTAAACAAACGGGTGGATACTGGATAAAAGTTCATAAAACTATATTCTATTTCAATTTCAACTACTTAAATTTTTTTGAACTGTTAATTTAATCCAATAACAGTTGTCTCCAACTTCCCCTATTTCTAATATTAAAATAAAAGTAACTTTATTTTTTTTTATAATTTAACAGATTAAGCATTAATCAAAAAGTATCAGTATCAGCAAAGTATCAGCCATTTGGTAGTATCAGGGTATTGGTTGAAAAGTGGGTATCAGTATCGGCACATCTCTAGTTGGATGCTTTCATAAATGCGAGAGTATATTTTTAGCTTAAGTTACATAGGCTACTTTGATAACTCTGTAGAAAGTTTCATGTTCATTAGCTGATTTGAGACTGATGTTTAATGAAATTTTATTACAAAACTAGTGTACCCATGCCGTCAAGAATGACAGCAAAATATATATGAACCACGAAAATGGAGACTGCTGCAGAAATAAGAAGACGATTGGCACTGTTAGTATAAAAAAGGATAGGATCATTATAAAATATATTTATTATTATTACAAAAGATCTTTTAAAACTACATTCTTTGTAAAAATCCTTGATGCAATAAGTTCTCCTTGTTCTTCAGTTTCTGTAATTTCAACTTTAAGATTTTCTGTTCCGAGCTCTACTAAGAGCCACATAGAGTTGCCCGTGGCTAAATACTGGTCTGGGTAGAAACAATCCAACCTTATCGAATGATTGGCCCTGAGATTTATTTATTGTCATTGCTAATGCAGGTATAACTGGAAACTGTCTCCGTTTCATTACAAAAGGCAATGTTGTATCACTTGGCATGAGATCTAGTCTTGGTATGAGCACTTCAGTGTTAGCATGGCTCCCGGTTAATATTCGAGCATGAATGTAATGTTCATTTAGTGACAGTACAACCAGACGGGTGCCATTTAAAAGTCCATTCCTTGGATTAAGGTTTCTCAATAGCATAATTATGGAACCTTTCTTTAACTTTAACTCATGAGGAGGCAATCCTGATACAATTTGTTGATTTAGGAACTCTACAGGGAAGTTTAATGCCGATTCATCATCATCAGCCACATGTGAGTCTGCACTTTTATATGTTACAACATCACCTACTATACAGTCCAATAATTCGTTGTTAAGACTCATTGCATCTTTGTTTTTACATGTAAGAATTATTTTGGTAGCTAGTTCAGCTATTGCTTCAGCACTACTAACTTCAATCGAGTCTCCATATATAACTTCAGGTAAATGATTTTTAATGAGAATATCTCTTGGAATTTCAACAGTACTTGATCCCATGCTAACATCACTTATTAGAGTTCCATCACCAATTTTAAGAAGCCATGTAGAAAATTCATTTTGTCCTGCTGCTCTCATGTTATCACTAAGGGTGAATGTTTGAACATAATTCCAAAGTGGCGAATGCTTGATACATGACTCTATTACATCAATGTTTGAACCTCTTGGGATAACATTGGCTGTTTGGAGAAAATCTCCACGAGGAGAAGTAGTTTGCCTCCGAAAGGTTTGTTATTATTCATGATTTCCTTTAGTAGCATATCAATAATTCTGAGAGCATTTAAGGAAAGCATAGACACTTCATCGATAATGAGCACAGAAGCCAGGCATATACTACTGGACTCATTGGAAGGAATTCTCATTGAAGAAGTTGATGTTTCCATGACTGGAACAGGTAATCTGAATCCACTATGTACAGTGCGTCCACCTAACAGATCTGCAGCGATTCCTGTGGTTGCATATGACAGAATCATTTTTCCACGAAGAAGAATCTATGAGCAGCTGTCTCATCATTTTCTGCAGTGATGATCCTTTCAAATATTTCTTGTTGCCTGATATTCAAGCTACTGATTCTTGCTTCAAGTTGATCATGTGGTAATAGATCATATTGCTGAGTCAAATTATTATTATGAGATACTAATCCGGGATCAGGTAGTCCTATTGCCGCACATTTTAAACCATGTATTACCAAGACACTTTCAATATGTTTTAGGCACTCCATTCTTGCTCTTTCAATAGGATATTCTTGGTTGTCATAATCTTCTAGCATTTTTTCTTCAAATTGCTGATAGAGCTGAACTGGGTTATTAGGATTATTCAATGCGCAAATTAAAGCAAACAAATGTCTGATGCGATGAGGAGTTTGGTCCATTGAAGCCTCAGTCAAACATCTAATCCATTCATCATCATTGCTAATCAAATTTCTCTGCTTAGCAGCTTCTTTATAAGTTGCATAAACGACCCCATTAACTGTGCGCAAACTTGTGAAACTAACAGCACCTTTTACATGTAACAGAAGTATCCTGAGATGGTAACGTTGTGAGTCCTTTGGACTAACAGTATACATGCGTGAAATAATTTTTCCAGCACCGCGTTGTCGAGGCTTCCACAAAGTAGTATTGTTATTAAAAACAATGATATGGTATGGATGTATATTGCAATTCTCGGGCCTGCTGGTCTTGCCGATTCAAAATAAACCAAGCTGTAAGCCGTGTATTTTTAAGACTTGCTGCTTCTAATGCACGTCTTTCATCTCCTCCTGTGAAATATACATTCTGCTCTCTTTCCAAGTGAACTGGCAAACATATAATGGCATGTGATTTCTTGTGCATTTCATATTCTAACAGACACCACATCGCTTCTGGGGCACTGATATATCTGGCATTTAAATATTCTGATATCTCATCGTGAATGATACCTTGAACACTGTTAATCTCCATTTGAGCATTCACGCAATCATATCCTTTGTAGATATATTTATATATATATTTCACTGATTTCATGGATGAACATACTTCAACATTAATGTGGCAGTTGAACTTCAAGCTAAGATACTTATTATAAGGAACAACATATCTATTATCAATTGTATTATTTCTTATAAACAATGTAGTGTTTGGCCGGCGTCTATATAATGGATATCCACCAACATCTGCTTGTGTGTTATCTTTGAATTCTTTAGGGAAACCCTTAGTACATTTGTTATTTTCCATACACGGAGCATTTGGATTTAAGTTGCCGCATGGGCCGTGAATCATACAATCCTTAATAATTTCGTGAAGCCTGGGTTCATCATTAACATTGGGTATTTCTGCACAAACTACTTTATCAATTTCATCAGGGCTATTAAATTTGTCTTCTTCATCTATTATGAATAAAATATGTGCATGAGGCAGGCCACGTTTCTGGAATTCGATGGAATAGCAGTAAGCTCTAATAGTGCCAAAAATGCTTTTTTCTAAGATATCCTTCATTAATTCTTCCAATTTTATGTGAAAAACTCTTGCCACAATAACTGGTTGGTCTGAAGGCTGCTGCCCGAAGAAGAGATTATCTTTTATTTCACTCCAGGAAGGGTTGCATATCATTGTCATGAATAAATCGGGTTTTCCAAATTTTCTAACCAAAGCCATGGCATCCTGGTAATGCTCCCTCATGTTTCTAGGTGATCCTTGAAACGACGATGGCAATATAACAGTTCTCCCTACCTGAGTTCCTGCATTGTCAGCAACATTGGCTAAATGATCAGATAGCCCTTGATATTGTTCAACTTTAAGGCATCTTTGTTGATACTTGACAAAATTTAAATTGTTGGCCTCTACTTGAATGTAGGAATCTACAGCCCATTGCTGGAATAATTTTCCTCCATGCAGAAGTGCGTTATACTCATCTCTCACTGTAGTTTGAGCCACCTTGTATTGTAACATGCTAATATTGTTACGTCCATTGTTGCGTCTATTGTTGGTAATTAAGTTATCATTAATACTCATTCTTGGTTGCCATCCTGGTTCTCCATAAGGAAAGAATAATGGATAGACCATAGGGTCAAGATTTGGACTCAATATGTTCAATGTAATGAGAGGAGCTTCATTATTTCGTGGATATACACGAAAATCCCTGTCAAAAGGAGGTTCTCCATCATTATTTGTGAAAATCATAGCTACCTCATCCACAGATGGTAAATTGTAACGTCTTCAGTCACTGTTTCTGTCTCGGTTAAATACCATGTTAACAACTGGTCGGAATATTGTGTTCTGATGCTCGTTCATTTTCTTCTCTTTCAACTTCTCCTAGCATTTTGTATGCCAAAGCATAAACATTATTTGTCCTGATCATTTGGTCCAAGACTGTCATTATTTCTGCTATGCACCTAAAATTATTGTGATTACCTAATCTAATACCAGTAGCCATTCTCGAATCCACTACATATAGCTGGGCATACTGTCGTGATTCACCTTCATTTGGATGTATATTTCCAGTTCGATGGTATATTTGGCCGTGTACTCAAAAGCAATATGGCCCATGACCAGGAACATGGGATAACTGTGCTCCCATTGAAGCGAAAGATAATGCAGAATTATAGGACCTGATGTTATTTTTGAAATGTCTGTAATTAGAATTCATTGGATTACTCATTAAGTCTTGAAGATATGCTGGAGGATCTCTTCGGCGTGGTAATATTACTTTGCCCTTATGGCAACAGTTGTTGAATTTACCATCTGTCGGACGTTCTACCACAAAATGCTTAGCATTGCAATATTGGCAAACAATATTCATAGGTCCGCATGAGCATGACTCCAGATTTGAAAAAATTTACTGGAGCACAGCTCTGAATTTACTTTTTTTCCCCTTACACCACTAGATAGGTTAATGATAGTAAACTCTTGAATTGACGACATACCAATTACAAATTGTTTTAGCTAAACATAATAATACAATAATGTACAGTTTATAACTCACCTTAAGTTTATTTATTCATTGCAGCAGCAACAGTGGACGATGTTAGACCTTGCATGTAGGCATTTGTTGTGAATTTACCGCCATGTATGCTTGGCCACTGATCAATGGCTTTCTGTGTGATCATTACAGCAGATCTAGTGCCTGGAGCTGGACCCTCCTTCACAATTCTGCACAGCTTAGTCAAATGAGATGGCTTAATGGATCCTTTGTGTTCAACAATGTAACCAAGAATGGAGAATGTCCCTTCAGCTGGTGCTTCACTCCAGGCAGTTGATCCATCTTTATCAAAATGCTTTAATCTCTCTGTGATTCCTTTCCACAGCTGTTCTATATATTGTCAGCCAATTTATCACTGAGTCTTTTGTAAAACTACTTTCAGATCTGGTTCTGGATGGTCTAGCAACTTCAGCAACCTGGTAGTAATCAGAACGTTTCTTGATGTATTTGTAAACTTCATTTAGGATGTAATCCTCAGCTGTTAGTTCCTTTTGCTGCCCTGTGGTATCGTGCTTAAATTCAGAAACTACATCATTTGCATTTCCTCCATTAGCTAATTTGGAAATTGTTTCTATCACTCTTAACATAACAGTTTTCCCTCCTTCTTTATAAAATATATTTTCTACAAATTCTGCACTAACTGTGGTTTTTTGAGCTACTTGCAACATAATCTTTGTTACATAGGAAATCAAAACATAGAACTTGGCACTAATTTCTTTCTCTTGTGGATGATCAAAAACACACAATTTTCCACAAATCTGTCAAATTGATCAAATTCGTAATTAACCATGCGAGTATCAGATTTGAGTTTTGGTCTCTTAAAACCAATGATATTGTCAAGAACCATATTGGTATAGTCAAGGCCTGATCTCAGATTTGAAGTGTGATTCTGAATAAAGTCTAAAAGCTCACTTAGTTTACAAATTTTCTTCAATGCATCAACATGGGCTCTATTCACAAGATGCATTAAGTCCCATCGAAATTTGAAATTTTACCCAAACAACTTTTTCATTTCGTTTTTAAATGGCTCGTTGTCCTTACAAAAAGACCCATCTCCAACCATTCCAGATACCTTGGATTTAATTGCTTCTTCAGATAGTTTCAAGTGATTAGGAGACTTCAACACATCAAAAATTTCATTGGCCAAATAAACTCCTGATTTGCTGCGTACTAAATTTATCCTAGCAAGTTTTACAGTCTTATCTTCTTCACTCATAACTAATACAACTAGCATGCTTAATCCCAAAATTGTTCCAATGTCAGCTGTTATTGTTACTGAAGTTTGTTCTAAGAACCACTTTACAGTTTGTTCTTTAAGTTGATTATCTAATAGCTCACAAATTGTCTCGCACGCATGTGTGCTATGATTCAAATTTCCAACCTCACAACCTGACCTATGTAATATAGCTAGAAGTACTGGATATAGAGCCCATGCAGTGTTTGTTTTCATATGTAGTATAAGATGTTGCCACATAAGTCTTCTATGCGTAGATTTGATCAAATCATTGTTCAGGATTTCTTGTATTGATTTACACTTGCTTAAATGGGCTATGGAAATGTCAAATTTGTTGCTTTTTGCTTTATTAGATTTGGATGCAACACTTGAACTTGAAGGCATATTTTGACTCTTCTCTTTATTAACCACAACAGCTTGGTGAGTTTCTTTTGTTAGGCGCAAAATTGCATTCAATGTCTTCTGGATTTGGGAATTTTCAAATTCCTCTAAAGCAGTTTTGTTAGTCTGATGCGCAGATCCTCACTTACCTTTTGTTTCTTAGGTGGAGGAGAAGCACTTTCTTCAGTCTGTGAAACATCTAGTGAAAAAGTTTCATTTTCTAGATTAGCAGTTGATGAAGTTGGTTCATTTTTCTGAGGTCTAGCACTAGCACATTTTGTGAACAAACTAAATGACTGCTTTGCCGTATCTCTTTGCTGCACTTCATCCTGGTATTTCTTTACTGCAATATCTAAGCTGTGGGCCCAAACTCTGGGACCTCTTGTATTGTAACAAATATTTTTTTTGGAATTAAAATGTTCCTCCCAGTTTTGCTTCTTTGAATATTTGTTCTTGCATTGACCACAAGTGACAAAAGTAACCCCTTTTAACACCCTCACTTTTCTCTCCAACTTCATCAATATTAGGATCCATTATTGACTACCTGAAAAAATACAAAATAAGTAAAAGTTAGTAAATATAGTATGGTAAAAGTGAGTAAAAGTAAGTAAATATAGTACAATGAAAGTAAGTAAAAGTAAGTGCTTTAAACTTAGTAAAAGTAAGGAAGAGTAAGTAAAAGTAGGTAAGTTAAAGTAAGTAAAAGTAAGTTTAAACTTAACTAAACTTTTCAATTCTAGAGTCATAGTGGATTACTTAAAACCACACAAGTAATTATCTGGCCAATTTATCAAACCTGGCCAAGATCAATGGAACATAGTCCAATCCTGATAATTTTATATTAAAAAAATATACGTTTTAATAAAATTTTAATTATCAAAACATTGAAGCTTAACAAAAAATAAAAATAATTGTTAAATATGGAATTACCAACTAAACTTAAAATAACTAAATTTGTAATTTTAAAAAATTGGTTTGTACAAGAACATATACGCAAAAAAATTGCATAACGTCTAGCGGATGAACAAAACCCAAACCCAAATTTACTTTTTCTCATGGTCAAATTTACTGGAGCAATGCTCCCAAGATCCCAGGAATCTGGAGTCATGGGCCTGGCTCTGTGATTTATAGTGATTCCTGGGCTACCTACAAGACTATAAGTGATTTAGGTTAGGATAGGTTAGGTCAGGTCAATTTTGAAGGTGAAATTTATATTTTTCCTATGGTTTTTGATGTGTTTTAAACGAATCTGACCTTCAAAACTATCGGAAATGACTCGTTTCAATTGCCAGCTAGGGGGAGGGGGGTTATCTCAAAAACGAGTCATTTCCGACGATTTTGAAGGTCAGATTCATTCAAAACACATCAAAAACCATAGGAAAAACATAAATTTCACCTTGAAAAGGAGACTGGTATAATACTATACATTTACCCTTCAAAGTACGGTACTATAACTTTGTTAGATCTCATTTCCGACAGAAATGGAGGTCAGATTTGAACAAATCACATCAAATACTACTAGAAAAATATATTTTTGTGTGTAAAATGACTTACTCAATACACATAATTACCATATATTTTAATAAAAAAACACATTTTATACAAATCTGCACAACATACGATATATATTTTCTTAGTCAGTTTTGAATGGCAATTCAATATATTATACCGTTTTAACCACGCGTGAGCGGGTTAAAAGATGAATGCCCAGTTAGGTCAATTGAATGCCCAGTTAGGTCAATTGAATGCCCAGTTAGGTCAATTGAATGCCCAGTTAGGTCAATTGAATGCCCAGTTAGGTCAATTGAATGCCCAGTTAGGTCAATTGAATGCCCAGTTAGGTCAATTGAATGCCCAGTTAGGTCAATTGAATGCCCAGTTAGGTCAATTGAATGCCCAGTTAGGTCAATTGAATGCCCAGTTAGGTCAATTGAATGCCCAGTTAGGTCAATTGAATGCCCAGTTAGGTCAATTGAATGCCCAGTTAGGTCAATTGAATACCCAGTTAGGTCAATTGAATACCCAGTTAGGTCAATTGAATACCCTTGATGATTGGTTGTCATGATATTTTCGTTAGTTTAAACAAAAATGATGAGTGCAAACTTTTCTGGTTAATTTTGGTGTTTTGTACAAAACTGCCATCCGTTTCCTGTGCAAATGCATAGTTTTCGAGATGACGATATCTCGAAAACTGCGCATTTGCACAGGAAATGGATGGCAGATTCGTGCACAAAACACCTCAAGATTGACCAGAAAAGTTTCTCATCATAAAAACAGACTGGGTGTAAAAACGAATAATTACCTATGTGCTGATGTTTGTGAGATCTAGTATTCCCTGCGGGTTGGCCAGTTCAACCTACAGCCCAAGTTAAGCTACATTAAAAACCTTACGGACTTGAGGTCCTATTAGGTCCTACCTCAGGGCTACCTTAGGCCTCAGTTGCATAAAATTAAGATAAAAAACAAAAAGGGGCACTATTTATGGTCTTCTTTCTAAACCTTGCAACAACAACACAACCTGCACTATTGCACGATGCAACAATCTTGTATCTAAACAACCAAACTGAATTGCAAGAGAGCTCTCTATAAGACCATACCCTGTAAGTGCAGCATTCAACAGACGAGTAGCCAGGACGCGCACTCGCGCAGTGCCCCCAAAAAAATGATGCCACAAGTTACTGTTACTCACAAGAGTGCCCAAACAATGATGCCACAAGAGCCCAAAAATGCTAGCTCTAAATTAAGTGAATTTTTCACTAACCTTACAATTATGAGATGGATGTGTGTGTATATATATATATATATATATATATTATATTATATATATATATATATATATATATATAATACACCTTAACTTAATATATACAAGCAATGCTGCATCAATCAGCTTAGTCATCATATCGCCTTGGGACAACAATGGCTCTTCCTCTTCTAGATTTTCTAACAGTTTAAGGTGCATGTTAGATATGTTGTCTGGTCCAGTAACCTTCGAATTGATTGATTGATTGTTTGAAGTTTTATATGGAGGAGCTCAGCCAATAAGGCTATTTACATCCTCCAAGACCAAAACACCTTGTTCCAGGAGAACTTCCACTGTTCCTACATCAAGTGCTGGGTCTATTATTATTGGGATGAGACAGCAATAGAGAAAGCACACCATTACCCTCTTCAGTTCTGGGGCCAATTCCAGAACACTCAGAAAGGGATGAACATGAGGCTTGTTAGTTCTATGAAACATGAACTGAAAAATGGAACCAAGTACTAAGTCAACAGTAACAGCCAGATGGAGTAACTAGGAGGTAACTGATTAATAAACCTGTGGGAACGAAAATCGGTATACAATGCAAGATTTGAAACTCTTTCAACCGCCCAGATGCCACTACAAACTTGAATACTTGGTCCATAGTGAAGTGTATCAATGGGGGAGAAAAACTATCCCCACCTAATAGGACTGATAAAGTAAAGTCCCTGACACCATATTGCAAAAGAGAATCTTAATTTTTTTCCTTTGCCTAGTATAACATGGACAAAAAAGAAAGAAATGGGACAGTGTCTCTGGTAAATTACAACTAACACATAATGGGGAGAAGGCTAGTCCAATCCGGTGTAAGTAAGCCTGAAGGCCTACATGGCCAGAACGGAATCTAAATATTATAGAAGCTTTATAGTGGGAAGATGGTACAGGCCAATTTCTTGTGCCCCAGGAAGGCTTAAACATTCCATAGAGAGTTGAGTGCCGTAATCTCTCCCATTGGGTTTTGTAATCATTTTGCAGTGCCGCTTTAGCTACTGCAAAACCCTCGCCTGGGTGGAAATATAGCAAAGTTATAGCAGGGAGGGAATGAGCAGCCCTGGCCAACGTATCAACCATCTCATTACCTGTAATTCCAACATGGCTCGGAACCCACTGGAAGGAAACCAGAATACCTGAAACAGAGAGGGTCTTCAGTAAAGAATGGATAGAAGTTGTTAAAGCCAGATATGTAGTGAGTGTGGATGAATTGATCAGGTGAAGAGAAGTCTGGGAGTCTGTAATTATTAAGACATTACAAGCATTACTTCTGGATACTAAAAAACACAATGCCTGTTGGATGACAAATAACTCTGCTGCCTGTATACTATGATTGGGGGATAGTTTCCAGGAAAAACACCTTTTATGATTTGAAATGAAAACAGCTGATGAACAAGATGGTCCAGGCACATTTATCTTAGATCCATCAGTATAAATATACAAGTAATCTGGATACTTCTCTTCCAAGTATGCTGTGAAACACTGCACAATCACTTCTTTGGGGACAGGAGGTTCATATACAAACGGAAGAGACAAACAGGTTGGTACAAAATACAATCTCCAAGGTGGGAAAGAAGGGAATACTGGAACTGTAAAAAATTTAAAATGTAATTGATACTTATTAAGAAGTCCAGTTGCTCTAAAGAAGAAAGGCGGCTTATTTGCACAGTCCAGTCCACTGCAAGATCAAAGGATAATCCACCTCAATGACTGACGTAAGGGGTGGGAAAAGGGGAAGCCAGAATATTGAAGTACTATTCCTCAGTGTAGAGAGATCTCTATCATACTGAAGGGCTGGAGACCAGTCTCACCCTGCAGGGCAATAATAGGAGTTGATGGGCGGGCACCCAAAATAAGGCGCATGCCAGAATTATGCAATGTTTCCAGTTTCTTCTTCAAGTGAAAGAGGCCTGAATCATAAACAACATCGGCATACTTTATTTTTCCTAAGATAAATGATCGGTAAAAAGTGAGAAGCGTAGATCGATCTGCACCCCATCGATGAGAGGCAACAGATTTTAACGAGTTTAGACGTTTTCATACAAGATGTTACCAGGTAGTTAATATGACAAAACCAAGTCAGTCTGGGCTGTCAAGGACCACTCCCAAAAACTGGTAGGATGTGACCATAGCTACTGGGGTGTTACTAATTTGGATAATAGGATTCACTGAAACCTTTTGATGTGTAAAGAACATAATTTTAGATTTTTCTTGATTCAGGGAGAGACCCCAGGTTCTGCACCAAGATGAGAACTTATGTGTTGCTTTTTGCAACATCTGTTGGGCTTCTAAAGGGGTGTCAGCTGCCACATAGAAAGCTGTATCATCAGCAAACTCTGATGATTGAACTGGATCAATACTTGGCATATCGGAGAGATATGCTGTGAATAACAATGGACTAAGAACTGAACCCTGGGGTACACCCTTTTTAAAGGGGAAAGGTGTTGAGTTGACAGCATTAATTAGCACCTGAAATGTGCGGTTAGACAAGAAGTTGTCTAACCATCTTAGTAATCTACCATGAATCCCCAAATTGCCTAACTTATAAAGTAGGCCAGTATGGGAGATGGTATCAAAAGCTTGACTGAGGTCGAAAAATATAACAAGAACATATTTTTTCCGTCGGAGAGCTTGGCGTATGAAAGTTTCCAACCTCAGAAGTTGATCCACCGTGCTTCTCTTCTTACGGAAACCACACTGCGAATCTCGAAAAATGTGACCCGTTTCAAAAATCCATAGCAACCGCTGATGGACCATCCTCTCTAGTACTTTACCCAAGCAGGATAATAAGCATATGGGACGATATGAAGATGGACTTGAAGGGTTTTTCTGCGGTTTGAGGATAGGAATCATGATTGCCTGTTTCCATGATGAAGGATAGACCCCTGTGCTCAGGCTATCATTGAATGCTGATAATAGAAATGGCAAGTACTCCAATGGAAGATGACTAAGAAAATATTTATGTATATTATCCAGTCCCATTGCACCACCTCTTGTATGTTCACATTGCCTTAAGGAGAATTGTAATTCCTGCAATGTGAAGTCCAGGTTATAATCTTCATTGTAATCAAGAAATAAGGAAGACTGCATGTCCCTGCAAAATTCCTCATCTTCAATAACTGCTACAGTCCCAAAAAATGAATGGAAGAAGGCCCCCAAAACTTCTGCTTTGTCACGTACATCACTTAGTGTGGAACCATTTACAACAATAGGGTAAGTGAAGTGTGAATCTGTACCCTTAATGATTTTCCTAATTTGAGTCCAAACCTCAGTGGAAGTGTAGTGAAATGAGGTTTGAACAAAACCGACTCCATGAAATTCGCTTTGCCTGACGAATAGTACGACGAGCTATAGCAGTTGCCTTATTTAAGAGGATCTTATTATATTGAGTTGGGTGATGAGAATAAAAACGCCGAGCCCGACGGCGGGTGGCCACTGCCACACTGCAATCCTCTGTCCACCAGCATTTGTGGTATTTAGGAACAAAATTTCCTGTTGTCTTCTTCAGTGTAGAGGTACTTGTTTCCACTAATAAGGCTGTAAAGTGTTGTATTTTCTCATCTAAAGATCCTTCTATAGCAGGGGCATCCGGAAGTGCTCTAGACCAAATTCTCCAATCTATGTCACGTAGTTTCCAAGTTGGACGTCGTTTATGAGGAGTGGATACTGGTGAAATTTGCAGAGCAGTGAGGACAGGAAAGTGTCACTACCCAGGCTTCCACCAATGGCCACAGCACAGTTAGGAGCAAACCTACCTCTACATAACGAGAGATCCAACGTTGAATAACTTCCATTATTAATGTTAAATCTTGTTGGGAGATCTACTGGAGTCAATAACACAAAATCCGAAGAAAGAATAAAATTAAATAAATTTAAGGCCGTTGGTGTTGGAGAACCTGACATACCTGTATCCCAAGCCCTGTGTCTACCATTAAAATCACCACAAATAAAAGCTTGTTGACCGAGTTGACCAGCATAGTGTTCAATTTCTATAGTGGTTAATGAAAGGTGTGGATTGTAAACTGTGAGTATATCTAAAGTACCACTGTTTACTTTTAAAGATAAAGCAAGGACCTCAAGAACTCCTGCTGGAAAGGGACGGAGAGGTAATGGTTGAAAGCACAAATCTGAACGAATCAGAAATAGCAAACCCCCCCCCTCGGCCAACCCTATCTGCTCTGATCTGAGTATAATTAATAAAAGTAGGCTGGAGTCTAGAGTTAACCAGGTCTCACAAACTGCCACTAAATGGGGTTTTTTGGTGTAAATAAAAAGTTTAAATTCTGACAAGTTAGATTGGAGACTGCGGGCATTCCACTGAGCAAACAAGAGGTTAGAAACCTTTGAATATGAAATGTTAAGTGGGTTTGCGAATTTGGACATGACGTTTCTGTTTGGGCGTAGGCTTAGGTTTCAGTTTATCAAGGAATTTTGTCAGCTGGTCAGTTTTGAGGTCAGTGTGAAAAACGTCATTAAATAAAGAAACAAAATTGGATAATGTACTCAAAGTCTTCTCGGAGAGACTACCACCACTCTGAAGGGTGAAGCTGAATAAACTTAAACATAGAACTTTAATGATGTCTGATGACAGAGCCATAGGTCCAAAAGGGGTAGAGGGTTCAGGGACCACAGCCCTACCATCCACCCCCACCCCAGGTGGCCCCTGGGACATTGCCTTAGTCGAGCCAGGTCTTCCCCTCACAACCCCACCCCAAGAATTCTGAAGGGGGGGAGAGGGATCCACCACATCCAAGCCTTGAGTCTTCTCTCTTGACATAATAGGTTTTGGTAGAACAGGAAAGTCATTACTTTTAAATGTTCTTTCTGAAACTACAGTAGAGTCCTGATTTCGGAGAACAGATCTAGCTTCACTATAAGAGAGATTTGATGTAAGTTTGAGTCTCTCTATTTCCTGAGCTGTTCTAAAATAGGAACAGCCACTGAAGCTAGCTGTATGGGGACCTGAACAATTGGCACAAATTTTAGTAGTCTTTGGACAAGAGGAGACAACATGACTTCCAGAGCAATAAACACATCTCACTGTTTTTGACCTACAGGACTTAGCCATATGACCAAATACCTGGCACTTAAACATTGAATTGGATGTGGAATAAACTGACGAACTCTATATGGTATATGCTATATTGATCTTTACCGGAAGAACTTGTGCATTGAAAGAAACTTTAATCTGTTGAATTGGAATATATGTTGAACCTGTTCTTTTTGTCAGTCTACTGACAGTTGCACTGGATAATCATTATGAATTAACTCATCCTTAATAGCTAGTAGATCTTCCTCCAAATCTATAGGTCCTATAACACCATGCACAATATGAGTATCGTTAACTAAAGAACAATCCACCTCCCATGGGCCCAACTTCCAGGGAGTTCCCAAAAACTGGGAGGGAAGGGCAGAGGTAGTTTTTATTTGCACCGTGCCAGAGCGTCTCTGGAAACTGGTGCCTGCATACCCAACCCATGGAAAGGCGAATCCCTTAGTGCTATGCTAAAGGCCAAAGGTCTTGACGCAAAAGAGATATCTTGTTTCTTGGGAGTAATTTATATAAAAAGGATGCCCTCACTGGGTCTGAGAGCTCCGAATCTATACGGGCCATAGGCGCAGTAGGAGGAGCCGCTAGGCCCAACATTATCTAGTCCCTGGAGACCAGATTGGGGAGAAACATCTCCTCCAACCACACCAGCTTCACAAGGCCCATCCACCTCTCTACTCCGAACCTTTGGTGGGGGCGAACGCAAAGAAGGAGAATGAGCCCGAATAACTGATGGAGCAAGAGAGACATCCTCCTCTGAATCAGATTCATGCAACCTCTTACTTCGCAACCTCTCGAGGTCCGAACTGGCAGCCATATCGTAACCAGGTGAATCCCCAGAACTCAGGCTAGGCAAAAGCCCGAGCCGAGCCGAGGACCCCTAACACAATGGACCTATCCTATTCAGAGACTAGGAGGTTACAACTAAAAAGTGATAAAGTCTAAATCGTAATTAACAATCGATAGAAGTTTTAAGTATGAATCTCAGTATATGAGCCTAGGCCTAATTGGCCAAGCCTTAGCCAGGCAAAGCCTGGCCCTTTGATGTGACACTTAGACTCTGCACTTATGTAAGAAAAGTGGATTATTAAGTTTGGTGGTTACACAATCAGGGTATAAAATGTATAACCAAGCTTAAACTAACTGGTTTCAGTAATCTAATTTAAACTCTTTGTTTTCAAGCAATTCTAGGTACGTCCTATAACTACGAAGGTTAACCGAAAACCAGTCACCTTCGAATTCTTAATGTTTTTGATGATCTTGGTGGTCTCACTGGTCTGGTCTGTATTGAAGGGGTGTAATGGTCGTGTCGAGTCTGGAGGTTTTCTTGTGTCTGGCTGTTTGTCTGTCTACGTGTTTCTGGTTGTTGTCTCTGTTTAAGTGACTTATCTTTGCGTTGTGATTAACTAGAATGTTAACTTGTTGTATGGGGTGACGTGTGTGTATATATATGTATATAGTCTAAAAGTCACTAAAGGGGAAATATCACTAAATCTAAGCTGAATGGCAAGAGCAAGTCATAAACGAACCAACGCGGCTGTTCGTATTGTTTTGGGCTAGCCTAGAGATGTTTTTTCCTATCTGACCTAATCGTTGGTGCTGAGTGTAATTAGGTGGTGTTTCTAAGGTGACAAATGGGGTAGAAAGTTATCCGTACTTAAGTATAGTTAGGGGTAATGTCTATAGCTTCTAAATTGGTAAGGTAAGAGAGAGTTAGGTAGGCCGTTTGTGGGACACAGGAATCTAAATGGTAGGCTCTCAAAGGAATATCTAATTCAACGCACCGGTAAATGCTTTTGATTGTTTGCTAGAACCTAAGTAACCTAACTGGGGTGTCTACCCCACGCTATACATTTGGCGACGAGGATGGGATTCAATTAAGCTCATGGGATTCAATTAAGCTCATGGGATTCGATTAAGCTCATGGGATTCGATTAAACTCATTGGATTTAATTTAGCTCATTGGATTGAATTTGGCTCATTTGATTAAATTTTGTTCATTGGGTTCAATTTGGTTTATTGGGTTCAAGTGGTTGTTTGGAAAATTGGATGTAGCCGAGTGGGTCGTCCGATTCGGTTTGTTTGTGTGGGTAAGCTACCGTACTATAGCGTAGGTCCCGCCGGCCTAACTCTAAAACTAATTCCTACTCAGCCCTAACTCTAAAACTAATTCCTACTCAGCCCTAACTCTAATACAATTCACTATTCAGCCCTAACTGGGGAGTAACTAGATCAAATTTAAACCAAATCTAACCTACTTCACGTGATTTGGCCTAATTCGGTTTTGCTCTAGCATGTCGGTGATTGGCCATATAAGCCCCTACGAAGACTCTGGGGAGGACTTCGAAGCTTATGCCACTAGGGTGAGGTTTTTCGAGGCAAATTCCATTCCTGATGCTAAGAAAGTACCTACCTTTTTAACTATAATAGGCCCTAAAACGTTTGGTTTAGTTATGGACCTAGTTTCTCCTAAAGCACCGGAAACCTGCACCTATAATGAATTAGTACAGGCCCTAACCGATCACTACAAACCCCGAGTAGTTCTCATCTATGAACGTTTCAAATTTTATTCAAGGCATCAGACGGGAAATGAAAGCATTGCAGAGTTTGTTGCAGGAATAAAAAGTCAGCCGTACGTGTAAATTTGGGGACAAATTAGATGAAATGCTAAGAGATAGGTTTGTAATGGGTCTCAAAGAGGAGTCTACCCAGAGAGCCCTATTAGCCATACAGGACCTAACTTTTAGTCAGGCTGTAGAAATAGCTACGGCTAGAGAAGCAGCTGCTAAAGATGTTAGAGCTTTCGGAAATCACAGTAGTAAAGCCCAACACGTAAATAGCTTTAAATCTTCTAGGCCTGGCAGACCTAATGAGCCTACTAGACAGGCAAATAAAAGGTATGAGGCGAATACGACTAAGCCTACTAATTCTACTAAGCCTTCCAAGCCATGTACAGGGTGTGGAAAACACCATTGGAAGAAGGATAGCCCTTTTAAAGAAGCAGTTTGCCGAAACTGTAGTAAAATAGGCCACATAGCTAAAGTGTGTTTTTCAAAGAAAACGAAGGGTGAAAATTCTAATTTTAACATTTCTAGTGTAAATCCTCAAAAGGGAAGTACTTCGAACATTGGAGTGGAGTACCTATTTTATGAGCAGCAAAGTGGGAAAAATACAGGCCCATATATTGTAGAGGTAGGCCTAAATGGAATTACAGTTCCTCTGGAATTAGATACAGGTGCTGCCCGGACGGTCATGTCCAAGGCAGTTTTTGATAAGATTTTCAAAAACACACCTAAACTACATGCATCTAAAACTATTTTGAAGAAGTATGGGGACATACAAATACCTATTTGTGGAGAAGCATACGTCACAGTTACACTCAACCAGAAAACTTTGTCTCATCCCTTAACCCTTTTAGTGGTGGATGTTAAATGAGAACCAACTCTTTGTAATCATTTATTTATTTATATAAAGTCAAACAATGACAACGGTCTTCTGAAAAAGGAATAAGCATAATAAGTGATCACTTGAATAAAACATAAACATAATCATTGTCCTCTATCTCCTCCCAAGTCTTTGATACTAGATGTGATATGAGGTAATTGCACTGCAGTAGTGCGAAGACTTATATTGTTTTATAAAGTGAATACAGTATAGTACTTTAATAGGAAAACATAGATACTAGTTTATTTAAGAGTAATATGAGAACATAAGGCTTTGCTATTACATCATGATGAATACGATTCTGTAGAAACTAAAATATAAATACTTATGGAATTATACAGTACATTATATCCAATCAAACATATTACAATACAATTAGAGAGTTCAGCGAGAGATTGAATCGTATATTAAAATAAGGGTTGTACAACGGTATTCCTGACAAAAGTAATAGTACAGTAATGAGGTTACAGCTGTATTGGGAACACAATATAAAGTTCTTAGTAAGTAAAGTGTAAAGTGTACTGTACTCTATCTCTCCCCCAAGTCTTTGAGCCAGCAATTTTATAAAGAAGATTATTAAGGATAATATGGCAAAAAAAAAAAAAAAATTGTATGTTTACGGATAAAGACTAAACCTTATTTTGTCAGTGCCCTTAATTTAAAGCATACTTGATTGGTTACTCTTCTTGATTCATATGGTAGTCTTCATGCCAGGTAGGGGGGCGTCTGGTACGGTTCGAACGCCTTAGTGGAGTTGCAGTTTGGGGTGCCGTACCCATTGGCCTAGGGGGTGCAGGTGGTAGTAGTCGATGGGCGGCGTTGACATGTCTTCTTGGGTGGGGGTGTGGTCTCTTCAGGGGTCGGGCGCCTGCGTTCAACGTGTGGGCTGGACCGTGTCGGACTACGGGGTGAAGCGGGTGTCTTTGGTCCTGGTGCTGACCTGGCAGGTGTAGGTGGTGCAGCAGGTGGGCTGTTGGTGGGCACCGCTAGGAAGTTCTTCAAATGTTGGTCTATGGTCATCTTTGGAGCAGGTGTGCTGAAGGGTTCATATTTTTTAAGGAATTTCCTGTTCCTTACAGTTACCCTCCCAGATCCATCGACCCTAACCACGTACTGGTCAAACTGCCTGACTTCGATGACCACACCTGTCTTGTCCCATTTACGGGCGTGTGGACCGACCTGGTTCTGGATGCGTATAAGGTCTCCGACTGCTAGTGGTGGGAGTCTCTTGGTGTGCTCTGACCAGCGTTCCGCTCCCCTCATGTGGCGGTTCCTCAGAGCTTCTTCTCGGGTGGCCAAGTTTTCACGCCACGTGTCGTGTGGTTTATATCGGCCGGGAAGGATTGGAATGAAGTCCCGGATAGGGCGGCCGAATACACACATTGCTGGGGAGTGTTTTGTATCTCTATCCGGCGTGTTTCTGTATTGAAGCATGGCCCGTTGAAAGTTTTCGGTGTTGAGGTCGCCGTTTGGTCCAGTGTTGTCGGTTATTAGGCGTTTCGTTGTCTTGACACCAACTTCTGCCCGACAGTTGCTGTGAGGGAAAGCCACTGATGAGAGTCGGTGGTGTACGCCCCAGTTTTTGAGGAACTGCCGTGTGGCTGCTGCGGTAAATTCAGGGCCCCCATCGGAAGCCAGTTCGTCGGGGATGCCGAAGGTGACGAAGGTCCGTCGGAGGCAGGCGATGAGTCCAGCAGCACCATCTGATGACCTCTCTACTATTGGCCAGTTAGAGTATCTGTCCACCACGACCAGGTAGTTTACTCCTTTGTAGTGGAAGTAGTCCGCGCAGACGCACTGGAAGGGGTATTCTGGTGATGTTGGTGGAGTGGGTGGAGCGCTGGGCTGGGTTGGTGCCATGCGGTTGCAGTGGTTGCAGCTAGCCCGTAGTGCTGTGATGGCTGGTGTGATGCCAGGCCAGAAAATGGAGTCTTCTGCTCTGGAGATCATGGATGAAGTACCTTGATGAGCTGAGTGGAGTGAAGCCAGTACTTCTTGCCTGAGGGCCGGCGGGATAACCGTGCGGTTCCTGTACATTACCACGCCGTCAACAGTGCGGAGGTCGTCGCGAAACTGGTGATATTCCCGCAGCTGTGCAGGGAGTGCATGGCGGGATTCAGGCATGCCGGACTCTATGACATTGGCTAAACTATTCATGACTTCATCGCTGGTCGTGGCGGTGCGTACTCGATCCCATGTCACTGATGCCAGGCTCAGCGAGTTGAGTGTTGATGCGGCTGCAGAAATGACGCAGGCTTCCATGCCATTACCATCTGTCAGTGATGTCCGTATGCCGGCTAGGAAGGTGGGGGGGGGGAAAGAACGCCGTTCCCTCGCATGGTTGATGGATGGCTGCTACGTCATCGGGGAGTGTCAGTGGTATGGGGTCGCCAGTGGGGTATCGTGACACCCCGTCAGCAGCTTTGTGTTTCGCGCCTGGTACGTGGATCATCCGGAAGCGGTACCTGAGGGTTTTTTCCTTCAAGTTTCTGAGGCGTGTATTAGATATGTCCTCTAGGGATCTGTCACCAAACACTTTGAGGAGAGGTTTGTGGTCCACTGCAATTATTAGGTCTTCGCATCCCAGCACGAAGTACCTCGCCTTGTCAAGGGCATCGGCGACAGCAAGTGCTTCTCCTTCTACTGGTGCATAGCGGGACTCAGCTGAGGTAGTGAATCTACTGCCGACCAATGTGACACGCCATCCAGTATGGCAGCAGAAGGGTTCGACTCGTGTACAGGTGCAGTGTTTCTGAAGTAGCCAGTAGCCGATGCCTGTTTTCGACCAGTCTGTGGCGAGGCATGTGGGCTTGGTTTTGTCAAAAATTTTAACGCCCTCCTCTATTTCTGTGATGATGACATCCTTTGATTCTTCGAAGATGGTTTCCAATTCGTCATCCCACTTGAAAGGTGTTCCTGGCTTCAGAAGTAGGCGGAACGGCTGCATCCTCTTGGCCATGCTGAAGGCATACGACACCTGGTTGATGAGCCCGAACCATGATCGAACGTCGGTGATGTTCTTTGGAGATGGAAACTCTAGGATTGCTTTGAGGTATTTTTTACAGGGTCGGACACTGTCAGATGTGATCTCGAAGCCTGCAAATTCAACCTTGTCCTGACAGAACACAAACTTGTCGGGGTTCAGTGTGATTCCGTGTCTGCCGCAGGTGTCAAGCCACTGGGTGGCCTGGAAGAAGCTCTCCTCCACTGTGTCTGACCAGAGCAAGACGTCGTCAATGCACTTTGTATTGTTAGGGATGCTCGATACAATTTCGTCGTACCTTCTTGTGTAACCGTCACCAGATGCAATGTAACCCTGGGGAGCGGTTTTGTAACGGTAGCGACCCCAGGGCGTTATGAAGGTGGTCAAGTGGCGGTCTTCTTCACAGATTGGTACGCTGTGATATCCATTCCATGCATCAAACACTGTTTTCTTTTTGCCTTGCGGTACTGATCTGGCCTGGTGGAATGGCGATTGAGTGTGGTGTGTTTCGCGGGTGGCGTGAGCGTTGAGGGGTTGAAAGTCAACGGTACGCCTTGGTTTTCCGTTCTTTTTGGCGCACACCACCATTCTGTGACACCAGGTTACGGGCTCACCAACGGGTACTGGTTCAAGGACACCCAGTCTGACATCTTGGTCGAGGCCAGCCTTCACGTCCTCCTGCCAGTGGATTGGTACTGGGACGGGGGTGTGATGTGCGACTGGTTTGGCATTGGGGTCCACCATCAATTTCATTGGGGGGCCGTCCATCATGGGCAGCGCTTGGTGGTCACAAGTGTTGAAGGTGCTTGATTTGTAATAGTCCAGCAGGTATTCCTTGAGCTTTTGCTGGTTCGCCGCAACAGCGGGTAGCGGTAGCTCGATTGGAGGTGATGGAGGATGTTGGCGTCTTGGACAGTCACAGTTAGTTACAAGTCCGCTGTCACTGTGTGGCGTGCTGGCACTGTTGTTACAGTATTGTGCTGGATCCAGTTGGACTTCCCCCACTGTAGGAATCTTCCCGAGATAATGCCGAGTGAAACGCATGCCTCTCTGCTGATGAAGAACTTGTCAGAAGAATCTGTCACATATGTTACCTGTCTCGTTTCTACTTGTTGGCCCTGTTCATCCTTGCCAGTGAGGCGAAGTATGGCTGCGCCAAGGATTTTGATGCCCTTGTTGTTGGCGGCGTGCATCTTCATGGTCACAGGGATGAGGTCAGACTGGAGAAGCCCGAGGCGGTGGATAACCTTGATACCGGTGAGGCAGCTCTGACAGCCTGTGTCTGCCATGGCAGGCAGTACCACGGTTTTTGGGTGGGCATTGAGGGTTGCCCCAAGCGCCTCGTAGTCTTCGGGGAGAGTCCTGACTGTCAGGTTGATGTGTGGCTGTGGTTGTGAGTTCTCCTTGATCCACATGTCCGATAGTTCATTGTAAATGTGATGGTCGAGGGCGATTGCTCTTTTCTTATGTGGCTCGGAAGTGTTGCTTGTGGCGCAGAGAAGATCAAATACCGCACCTTCGCACTCATCAGCTTTATTAGGAGTGGCTGAAAGGCTCTTGTCCTTGTCTTTGCTCCTGCATACGGATTCCCAATGGCTGTCGCGCTTGCAAATTTTGCATTTGTGGTTGTACGCAGGGCAATCCTTCTTGCGTATGTGGACTGGGGCTCTTCTGCCGTGTCCTTTTTTACCACAATATGAACAGGGGCATTTTGTCTTGTGGGGGTATTTGCTTACTTCTCCTGTATGTGCTGCCTGCGGCCTCCACGGCATGGGAGTCCAGCAGTCGTGATGCTGAGCGCTTGCCTGCTTCCTTCGCCTCGACAAACTGAAAGACGTCTTCCAGGGTCATCTCCTGGTTACTGTTGCCGAGGAGTTCCAGTTGTATTTCCGGGTCAGCAATTCCGCGGGTAAGGACGTCGCGAAGGATGGGGTCAGTGTAATTTACGTTGTTGTTGCAGCTTGGGCATTCAACAAGAAATTTGCAGACTCCGGCCTGACCACGAAGACGGGCTCCAAAACTGCGCACAGTTTCGTCGCGGTCTTGTCGCATATTGTGTAGGGTAACCCTGGCTACCATGGTGTTCTCCTCTCGGACAGCTAGTTTCTTGATTGCAGCAAGGACTTCATCTTCGGTTTTGTTTGTTAGGCTTCCACCTGCGGATCTTGTCAAATCTTTGCGGAGTGAATCGTCGCAGCATTCAAGTAGTTGTACCACTTTGTCCCTACCAGTGATTTTTGTAGCTTCCGCATAATCTGTCCAACGCGACGTAAAATATGCCCAGTCTTCACTGGTACCTGCAGCCGAAATGGTTGGCCGTCTTACTTTCTCAACCTTTGCAGAGACTGTCGGGCTTGGGACATGGGTCGTGCAGTGGGCTGTTATAAGTGCGGCTACAATGGCTGGGTCCAGGTCTGCTGTGACATAGGTACAACCTGTGATAGGACATTCTACGGCAGGCATTGTGGATAGCGTTTGTTGAAGTTGCTTAATTAGGTTGGGGTGGTTGACAGTTGCTTGAATTTACCACGTATGTAGACTTATTTTATTATTTATTTAATTAATCAGTCATTTGTACCTAAGACCGTTGTCATAAATGAGAACCAACTCTTTGTAATCATTTATTTATTTATATAAAGTCAAACAATGACAACGGTCTTCTGAAAAAGGAATAAGCATAATAAGTGATCACTTGAATAAAACATAAACATAAACATAATCATTGTCCTCTAGATGTAGCAAGGGCCTACTCTACTAGGCCGTGATTGGATTGATGCTTTGAAAATGCCGATTGACAAAATTATGGAAAACTGATGAGTGGGTAGTTGGGAGGTAACGAAAATGGTTCACTGAGTAGGTAGGTAGTTAATCTAACAATTATTAAATTCCTTTTATGTCAATAACTGGGTGGATGAAACCAATTGGTTGCTCACCAGAGTTATTCTCCACACTAGTATTTATATACTGTGTGACAAGAGCGTGCTCGGTAATAGATACATTACCGCTCAACCAACCGAGGAAAAAACCAAGACTACGCTGGTGGAAAAAGCCCCGCGAAGAGGAGAACAAAGGAGAACGAAAACGAACAACGGGGCGAGAGGACGCAACTGGAGAAGGGAGGGGAAGAGAACGAAAAAGATCCCCACCAGCAAGTGCGCTCTCGACAATAACACAAGGAGAAAAGAGACTCTCTAATAACTAACAGTAAGTGACTAATTGTGTTTTTAACCCAGTAAATTAATCACATTAAATTAAGCTGGGTCAGACAAATTAGGCCTACATTGTGGCCTAAGACCCAGCATCAACTCATAGCTTAACAAAGGTGAAGGTAGATTGCCCTAACCTAACTTGGTGAGGAATCCTACTGTGGACCTCAATTTATCTGCCCGCTCTGGACCATTTCCGGAATCTCTAGGCTGACCCCTCTAGGCTAGACTTGATCTACTCTATAGTTAGACTGGAGATATAAGGGGTGGGTTAATTGTGGACCAATTCATACAGAGCATTTTTCGCATTGGTGGTCCGTGTGTGGGGAATTTACAAACCTTAACCTTACTTAACAAAAATTGCAGAATTAGGCTAAATGGTCTAGCCTAAGCCTAGCCTAAGCCTAACCTAATCAAGCCTAATTAGGTCTACAACCTAGGGCCTAACTAGGAAACATTTACATTTAAGGAGTCTCATTCTCATAAGCTTAGACCTGAGTGACACATAAGTACTTGGTGGGGATTAAGCCAAATTTAAACTTGACTGTTTTGTCTGTGCTCTCTCTTCTCTATTTCTTCTTGTCCTCTATTTCATTACGATCCCCAGTTAAACAATTTTGACTTAGACATGGACAGTGCGGAATTGAAAAAGTTAAAAAAGAAAAGGGGGGCAAAGTTGGGAGCTGTTACAAAGGCTGTGAACACTTTTAACAATATTACACAACCAGGTAAGGAAGATTTAGAGTGTGTAATTCTTAAATTGGAAACTAAAAAGAAGGAAATAATAGCCATTAATGAGAGTATTTCAGAGTTAGTTGAATCCGAAATGGCTGAAGAACAATTGATAGACCTTTACGCTGATGATGATGATCAGGTAATCTCAATTGAACAGCAAATAAGGAGACTACGGTCTCGTTTGACTGACTTAACACCAAAAAAACCTAATTCTGATTTTAATCAAAGTAGAGCTAACCTTCAACAAAATTTAAGTGGCATGCTAAATCCTGAGTCACAAGAATTGAGGGCTCAGTTACCCATTTTGCTAGTACCAACATTTGAAGGGGACACGGTACAATTCCCATCTTTCATTGACAAATTTGAGAATTTAATAGGTAATAAACCTTATATTTCAACTGTTGAAAAGTTTAGTTACTTAACTAGTTCCCTTAAAGGCCCAGCCTATAACCTGATAGCCTATTTACCAGCCGTAGGGAATTCATATGAAGTAGCTATTGATCTCTTAAAACGTAATTACATTAATAAAGATGAGATTGTATATGAATTATCTCAACAAATTTTTGAATTTGCACCCATAAAAGATAACCATAGTGATATGGAAAATTTTTATACAAAATTAGAAGCTATTATAGGACAACTAGTTAGCAATGAGATAGATATTAAAGCTTCATCTTGGATTATACAAGGCATAGTTCTTAGGTGCCTTCCTTTGAGGGTTAAAGATATTTTAATTCTAAAGACGGGAGAAAATTATCCTAATCTGGAAGATATAAGAAAACACTTCCCCAATATCCTAACTAATTACAAATTGAGAGATTTTCCAACACAAAATAAGACCCAGACTATGGATAAACCAAAGACTGTTCCCAGAGACCAACTAGCTACAGCCAAACAGACAAAACTTGATACTGTAGAATCATATGTGACCAACTGTATACACGAACACCTACATTACAGAACTTTAATGTAACTGCTGCCTCAACTTACACACCACATTGCAAATTTTGTGCAAGTAATGAACACAGTAGTACTGGGTGTGACAAATATTCAGACTTTAACCAAAGAGCTAAAAGATGTGAACAGTTGAACCTATGTAAAAAGTGTACTGGCCAGGGACATTATAAGAAAGACTGTAAATCTAGGTTAAGATTCAAGTGTAAGTTTTGTAAAAGTTTACGACATGTCTCATCAATGTGTGATTCACCAAAGTGTCCAAACAATAGTACTCAAACTAAAAAGATACCTCCCCCAAACAAAGGTAACAAAGAAAATGCCACTTTCATGGGACATTCTGTTTGTTCAAACAATGTAACAAGAAACACTGAGATTCTTTTACCAACTATTACTTTGGACTTAGTAAATAGTGAGGGTAGCACCACTCCAGTGAGATGTCTTATAGACTGTTGTTCTCAACAAACATTTGTTTCACAAAATGTAGTTAATAAATTGGGTTTGACACCAAGCCCGAATGAACAAAACCTCAATATTGCATCCTTTGTTAAGGATAACTCGGACAAAAATAGCTATAAGACAATTGACCTGGAACTACATTTAGAAAGTAAATTAGAGAAAATTGAAGCAGTTATTATTTCTAAAGTAGGACAAAACAAACTGGTTATACCCAAACTAGAACAAACCATAAATCATTTGGGAAAACACTACAAAATAGCTGATAGACATATCACTAACAACACAGTAGCTAACATTGAAATGCTAATAGGGGCAGATTATATTAATCTTATTCATAAGGGCATAGTAGAGATAGGTAATGGTATAGCTATTCAGACTCCATCAGGGATAGCCCCTTTGGGTGATCTATCCAAATACAACCTAGACCTAAACCAAAATAGTTCATGACCAACAAATACTATGTGCCTCAACACAGTCCTACATAACACCTGTAAGAATAGCAACACTTTGAATAATATTATCTCAACTGAGAACATTAATTCATCATTATCAAATGAAACTTTGGATGAGGCAATTCAAACTTTATGGTTGCTAGAATCTGTGGGTATACATGACACAAATCAAACTTCAGAAGATCAGTTAATGGTAGAAAGATTTGAAGACACCATTCAGTGCAAAGACAATAGTTATTTTATTGAGTTACCTTGGAAAATAAATTGTCCAACTTTAAGAGATAATCTCAAAGTAGCTAAAGGACATTTATATAAAGTAATGAAAAAACTCAAACAAGATAATAATATTCACAAGTACAGTGATGTCTTCAAAGAACAGCTACAGAAAGGCTTCATTGAAGAAGTAACAAATAACCCTTTTAAAAAAGATGGTTGTCATTATTTAACCCACAGGGGGGTCTATCGACAAGATGCCCCAACAACAAAACTCAGAGTAGTATATAACTGTAGCCTCAAAGACAGTGATAAACACAGTTTGAATGATTGCCTGATTGAGGGTCCTAATCTCATTTCTGACCTTGTGAAGATCTTACTGAGGTTCAGGTTAGACAAATATGCCGTACAAAGTGACATTTCAAAGGCATTTTTGAGAATAAATCTTAAAAATGAATATGATAAGAACCAACTTAGGTTCTTATGGTTCAAGGATCCATTTGATTTGAATAAAGGGTTCATAACCTATAGATTTAATGTTGTGTTGTTTGGAGCCAATTGCTCACCTAGCATATTAGCATTGACAATTAGACATCATTTAAACCAGTTTAATAACTCTTTAACATTGAAGTTCCTTAAGGAACATTTTTACGGAGACAATCTAATAGGCTCAACAACAACAAAATCTGAATTATCTGAAGTCTATGAACACTCTCAAAACATTATGCAACAAGGTAACTTTGAACTTAGAGAGTGGATTTCAAATGATGAGGATTTAAACAAAAAGATTTTAAAGGATAATAATGGTCTTACTGAGCCATCAGACAGAGTTAAAACTTTAGGTATGAACTAGTATTTGGATGCAACTTCTAACAGTCATGATTCAATCTGTACTAAAGGTTTTAAACTTGATGAGGAAGCAAATACTAAAAGACAAATATTATCAGAGGCTTCCAGAATTTTTGATCCCATGGGTCTATTCCTGCCTTCAACAATAAAATCAAAGATTCTCCTCCAAGAAATTTGGAGGACAAATGTTGGGTGGGATGATCCAATAACAAATGAAAATCAGAAATCTTGGAAGAAGTTAGCTGCTGATTTAACAAAAGTGCAGAACATTAAAATTCAAAGGTTCTGTGGGTTTAGGGATAAGCCCCAGAGACTTCATGTGTTTGCTGATGCAAGCACACAAGCTTATGGGTGCTGTGCGTATCTTGTAAGCCGTACAGAAAGTCATCTAATTTATGCAAAAGGGAAAGTTGCACCTCTCAAACCTACCCGAACCATACCTCAATTGGAACTATTGGCTGCTACATTAGCCATTAAAACCATTTCATTGCTTAAGGATGCTTACCATGATGTGTACTTAACTCATATCCACATCTGGCTTGACAGTCAGATTTGTCTTGCCTGGATACGGAATGATAGCATTAATAGTAAGAATATCTTTGTAAGAAATAGGCTAAAAGAAATAGCTGAAGCTAATGAAAGCCTACAAGTAAACTTTCACTATGTTCCAACTAAACAAAATCCAGCAGACTTTCTGACCAGAGGTTTATCCTACAAGTTGTTGAAGTCAAACAAAACTTGGTTTATGGGACCTAAGTGGCTCTGTAATACAGACCAATGGCCTGTGGAACAATTAACTTGACATTAAATTTAATCTTTTCAAATGAAAAGGTTGAACCAATCACTAATTATGAACAGTATTCTGATTTCAGTAAACTTGTCAGGGTCACAGCCTACTGTTTGAGGTTTGCTCACAACTGTTTAACCACAATTAACAAACAGCTAAATAAAAACAATCATAATTATACAGAAGTTGCAACCAAATACTGGATAGGCCATGCACAACAAAAAGAGTACAATAAAGAGTTAGAATTCTTAACTAATGGGAAACAAACAAAAGAACCTGTACCATCAGTAGTTGTGGATCTAAACTTGTTCAGAGATGAGGAAGGCCTTCTAAGGTGTAAAGGGAGATTAGACAAATCAAAACTGTCATACAAAAGCAAACATCCAATCCTTTTACCTAGATTTAGCTATTTGACAACATTAATCATCAGAAAAACACACAATGATGATGTATATCATATGGGGGTACCACAGACACTAACTACATTAAGAAAAACTTATTGGATACCCAAGGGAAGGATCACTGTTAAAACAGTCTGAGTGAGTGTGTCACATGTAGGCGTATTCATGCTAGGCCCTATAGGAAACCAAATCCTCCTGCTTTGCCAGAGGAGAGAGTTACTCTCAACAGACCCTTTGAGACTGTAGGCATTGACTATACAGGAGCATTGACTGTAGGGGTGGGTGACACTGAACAAAAAATGTACATTGTACTGTTTACATGTGCTGCCTCACGAGCTGTTTATTTGGATGTTGTGGAGGACCTTACAGCAGAATCTTTTGTTGCTGTCTTTAAGAGATTCTGTGCACGACATTCAGTACCAAAGACAGTTTGGACTGACAATGCTACATATTTCAAGGCTGGTGAACAAGTCATCCACGACTTGTTAAGCGATGAAATCACACAATTATATATACAAAATTCAAACATAAAGTGGAAGTATATTCCGGTTGCCTCTCCTTGGTATGGTTCTATCTGGGAGAGGAATATACAAACAGTAAAGAATTGCTTGAAGAAAGCAATTGGCAAAAAACAGATACACTTATTTGGGTTGCTCACTCTCCTGGCTGAGATTGAGAACATCATCAACAATAGACCACTCACTTATGTGAGTGACAACATTAATGACCCGGAACCATTAACTCCAAATCATTTGATTCGGGGAGAACAAGTTAGTCTCCTGCCGGACTACAATATAGACTCTTCAGAAGACCCAAACTGGACTCAACGACATGATGAGCTCCAGACTAAGTTACAACATTTAACTAGAGTTAAAGCTCATTTCATTAAACAGTGGAAAACTGAGTACTTGATGGGTCTAAGGGAGAGACATAAACAAATGACTAAGAAGGATTGGTCTGACACAATTAAGGTAGGGGACCTTGTTCTCATACATGACAGTACTCCAAGACAATACTGGCCTCTGGCTAGAGTTTCAGAACTCAGACCAGGGGCAGACGGGGTAACAAGAGTGGTCAAATTAAGGACTTCAACGGGTGACACAACAAGAGACATTTCTCTTTTGTACCCTTTAGAGTCTGGACCCAAAACAATGGACTTTGGAGAACCTTCTCCACTGACAGTAACAACTGGAGACACTGAACTTCCAGTAACTATTCCTTTGACAGTAGGAGTGGTAACGCATCCTACTACAACATTGACAGACACAAGACCTCAGCGACAAACAGCATTAAAGGCGCGACTATTTTTACAACAAAAAATAGATGCTGGGGAATTGTAATTTTATCTTCTAACTTTCATTTTTTCTTTTCTTATGGTAAAGACCATAGACAGTTTCATCCTATGGATGTATATTTTCTCTTCTAATTAAATGCTACACCTTCTCCATGAGAAGGTGAGGATAGGCACTGTTAATCAGATTAACAGGCATTTACAGTCAAATAGTTAGCTAGTCTACACTCAGACATAAAAATTGGTGACAATAACACCAAAATTTTTATCTCCCGGGGCCCCCAGTATATGGAAAACTGATGAGTGGGTAGTTGGGAGGTAACGAAAATGGTTCACTGAGTAGGTAGGTAGTTAATCTAACAATTATTAAATTCCTTTTATGTCAATAACTGGGTGGATGAAACCAATTGGTTGCTCACCAGAGTTATTCTCCACACTAGTATTTATATACTGTGTGACAAGAGCGTGCTCGGTAATAGATACATTACCGCTCAACCAACCGAGGAAAAAACCAAGACTACGCTGGTGGAAAAAGCCCCGCGAAGAGGAGAACAAAGGAGAACGAAAACGAACAACGGGGCGAGAGGACGCAACTGGAGAAGGGAGGGGAAGAGAACGAAAAAGATCCCCACCAGCAAGTGCGCTCTCGACAATAACACAAGGAGAAAAGAGACTCTCTAATAACTAACAGTAAGTGACTAATTGTGTTTTTAACCCAGTAAATTAATCACATTAAATTAAGCTGGGTCAGACAAATTAGGCCTACATTGTGGCCTAAGACCCAGCATCAACTCATAGCTTAACAAAGGTGAAGGTAGATTGCCCTAACCTAACTTGGTGAGGAATCCTACTGTGGACCTCAATTTATCTGCCCGCTCTGGACCATTTCCGGAATCTCTAGGCTGACCCCTCTAGGCTAGACTTGATCTACTCTATAGTTAGACTGGAGATATAAGGGGTGGGTTAATTGTGGACCAATTCATACAGAGCATTTTTCGCAAAATCTTGCCAAGGGGTCAGGCAGATGTGCATACACTCTCATATCCATCTGACATAGACTCATTGTTAAGGGAGTTTTCTTCTGTTTTTGGGCCTGAAGTAGGCAACCCAAAAGGCCATCAGGTCTGCATAGAAGTAGATCCTAATGTAACTCCAAAATTTTGTAAGGCTCGTTCAATTGCGCATGCACCGCGGGAGAAGGTAGATTTAGAAATTGACAGGCTGCTAAAAGATAAAATTATTGAACCAGTCACACACGCTAAGTGGGCTGCCCCAGTAGTTCCTGTACTAAAACCGGACAAGTCCGTGCGGTTATGTGGGGATTACCGTTTAACAGCAAATAGAGCCGTCCTTCTAGATTGCTATCCTATACCCAAGCCTATGCTCAACTAAGTTTAGATGAAAACTCTAAAGAATTAACTATCATAAATACGCACCGAGGCCTATATAAGTACAATAGGGTATGCTATGGAATAGCATCAGCTCCAGGTATTTTTCAGAGGACAATGGACTAAGTTCTAGGTCACATTCCAGGGGTACTTTGCTTTCTAGATGATGTCCTCATTTCGGGTTCGTCTAAAAAAGAACACCTAACAAGATTAACCACGGTTCTAAAAAGACTCCGGGATGCCGGACTTAAGCTAAAGAGAGAAAAGTGTTCATGGGTCACTAACGAGGTTTCATATTTAGGGTTCCGAATAGATGCCTCAGGCATTCATCCAACGGTGGATAAACTAGAAGCAATAAAAAATGCACCACCTCCACAAAACATCACACAGTTACAAGCTTATTTAGGTCTCCTAAACTTTTATAGGAAATTTTTGCCTAATGCATCGACTTTCCTTGAACCCCTAAATAAGCTATTACGATCTGGGGAACAGTGGACAGGGCCGGTTTTAAGCCGATTAGACCGATTTGTTCAAATTGGGCCCCGCGCCCCGAGGGGACCCCGCGCACGCGCTCGAGTGGGGGACGCTATGATGAATTAATGAGTGTCCAGTGTGTACGAAGTTTCTTGTTACTGTGAAGGCAGTGAAACTATTCAGTCCGTCCTCGTATATCTATGTTTCAATGTTTTATTGCTAATCGTTTGTTTATTTGTTTTGTAATTTCAGTTTATCGTCGCCGTTTAGCTTTTTTAAAAAAAAGGTAATTTGTGGACGATATTCAAACCCTCAACACAGAAAGAGCGCTGTTAATGAGATTATATAACATAAAGCTTGGAATGTAAAGTTGTGTTGTTTGTTAAATATGTCCAAATTGTTTATATGTCCAAACTGCAAACTTGAAGTGTCTTAAGCCTGCATGTAACAGAGAAACGTGGTGGTAAGTAGATCCTACATATTAAATTAACTAGTTTTTGCCTCATTATCATAGAGAGCATTTACATTTCTATTTGCTAGAGCTTGTTCTTTTGCCCCCTGCGCTTTTCTTCTTATTCCCAGGCTTTTAAAAATCATGAAATCTTTTGCTTTAATCATTAGATGCATACATGCACATCTTTATTATTTTTCAGTGCCAGGGAGTCTTTATTGTGAATGATTTTGTTTTTTGTTTTGTAATTTCAGTTTATCGTCGCCGTTTAGCTTTTTTAAAAGAAAAGTAATTGAAAAAGCCCTTACATCATGGTCATCATGGCAAGCACAAGCAGAGATAGAGACAAAGGGCGAAAGTATTTGAGCGGCAATCAGAAACGAGCACTGGCCAAGGCTAAGGCAGCTGAAAATGAAAAACAAAGAGGTGCTCTAGCGAAATTTCTTTTCACTCCAACTTTGAAACGACAACGGGTAGAGGGCCCCGCTAGGCGCTAACAATTTTCTAATTGGGCCCCGCACTTCCTAGCGCCGGCCCTGACAGTGGAGATGGGAGAAAACTCAAAAGGAAGCATTTGAGGCTTCCAAGGACGTACTACTAAAGTCCACGCTCCTAGTGCATTATGATCCTAAACTTCCTCTCGTAGTTTCAGCAGACAGCAGTTCTTATGGAATTGGGGCAGTGTTATCTCACCACATTGATAGTGTAGATAGGCCTATCTGTTTTGCTTCTAGAACACTAACTGAGACTGAAAAACGATATGGACAAGTGGAACGTGAAGCATTAGCCTTAGTATTTGCAGTAAAAAAATTTCATTTCTATCTATGGGGTCATGAATTTAAACTAATTACTGACCATAAGTCTCTTTTAGGTTTATTTTCACCTAATAAAAATATTCCAGTTATGGCCTCAGGTAGGATTCAACGATGGGCACTGATTCTACAGGCCTATAAATTTGACTTAGTACATCGGTCAGGTAAACTTCTAGGTACGGCTGATGCGCTAAGTAGGTTGCCCTTAGAAAATCCAAATGATTGTGTACCTATACCTACAGAATGGGTTCACTTGGTGGAGTTTTTGGAATCCACTCCAGTATCTGCGGTACAAATAGAGCAGTGGACAAAATCTGACCCTATTTTGTCGAGGGTCATCCATTTCTGCTCAGTTGGTTGGCCTACTAAGGTTGAGAGTGAATTACAGCCTTTTTATCAGCGTCAGTCTGGCCTCTCCATTCAAAATGGCTGTCTCTTATGGGGCCACAGAGTGATAATTCCAAATGAAGGCAGGGCGAATTTAGTGAAGGAACTTCACGCTGAACACATGGGCGCAACAAAAATGAAAGAGCTGGTGAGAGCTTATTTCTGGTGGCCTGGTTTAGATGGAGAACTCGAATCATTGGTTCGTTCCTGTCAAAGCTGCCTAGAGAACAGAGATCTCCCAAGGAAAAGTCCACTTCATCCTTGGGAATGGCCTACTATACCGTGGCATAGGATCCATGTTGACTATGCAGGTCCTATAAATAATACTTATTTCCTAGTCATTGTGGACGCCTACTCTAAGTGGGTGGAAATTTTTCCAACCACTTTCCCGACTTCGGGTGTTACTATTCGCTTACTCCGTTCGGTTTTCGCTCGATGGGGTTTACCCGTAGTCCTGGTTTCCGACAATGGTACTTGTTTTACCAGTGAGGAATTTCGTTCCTTCGTCCACCTAAATGGCATTAGACATGTCCGGTCTAGTGTTTTCCACCGTCTACTAACGGTCTCGCGGAAAACATGGTCCGTACTTTCAAGTCGGCCTTGCGTCATTTTCGTGGGGAGGAAATGCAAGTGGTGTTGGATAAATTTTTGTTTAAATATCGATTAACACCTCACACCACGACGGGGGTGTCTCCCTCTAAACTTATGATTGGCCGGGGAATTCGTTCAGTTTTCGATTTGTTACGTCCAAACGAAACGTTACAACAACGAGTTTTACGCCATCAGGAAAAACAGAAGCTGTACCATGACACTAAAAGAGGGAGAGTTATAGAAGCGCAACCTAATGATCCAGTTATGATTCGCAACTATGGGGCTGGACCAAAATGGGTTCCTGCAACTGTCCAGGAGAGAACAGGCCCTGTTTCCTTCAAGTGCCAACTAGAAGATGGTCGTTCTATTAAACGCCATCAGGACCAGATATGGGAACGTGAATTCAAAGGTGGGCAATTGCGCCGCAAAAAGTTGCGGCGCAACATTTTTGGTTGCGCTTGCGCTTGCGGCGCAACTTTTTGAAAAGGGTTGCGCTTGCGCTTGCGGCGCAACTATTTCAGCAGAGTTGCGGTTGCGGTTGCGGCGCTACAAAAATCGTTGCGCGTGCCCACCACTGCGTGAATTGCAGAAGGACCAGAGTCTTCCGGAAGAGAGAACTGATCCTCCGGAAAATGGTTCAACTCGCCCGCCTATACAGGTTGCACCTAATACTACTACATCAACCCCGCTCCGCAGGTCGTCTAGGGTCCCTCATCCCCCTGACAGACTAAACTTGTAGGGGAGGAGTGAGGTGACGTGTGTGTATATATATGTATATAGTCTAAAAGTCACTAAAGGGGAAATATCACTAAATCTAAGCTGAATGGCAAGAGCAAGTCATAAACGAACCAACGCGGCTGTTCGTATTGTTTTGGGCTAGCCTAGAGATGTTTTTTCCTATCTGACCTAATCGTTAGTGCTGAGTGTAATTAGGTGGTGTTTCTAAGGTGACAAATGGGGTAGAAAGTTGTCCGTACTTAAGTATAGTTAGGGGTAATGTCTATAGCTTCTAAATTGGTAAGGTAAGAGAGAGTTAGGTAGGCCGTTTGTGGGACACAGGAATCTAAATGGTAGGCTCTCAAAGGAATATCTAATTCAACGCACCGGTAAGTGCTTTTGATTGTTTTCTAGAACCTAAGTAACCTAACTGGGGTGTCTACCCCACGCTATCACATTGTATATATGTTGGGGTATTATTTTCGCTGCGACAGATAGTCACGTGTGAGGTGTGAATGCCGCTCTTAGAGTGGGTAATGCTATTTATAGTCTTGTATAGCCTGGATGTATCTGTGGAGTGGTTTAGTGTTGTTATGAATTCCCTAAATGTTTCTGTTTGTTTTTCTTTAAATTTGTTGTTTATTTCTGTGTTGAGCTGTTGTACCTGCTGTTTTATGACTTCTGTGTGTGGTGTTTGTGTGTTATGTTTGAGGTTGTTACGTTGCCTTATGAAGTGGGCTATTTCTCTAATGTAATTTGGGTTGTGTTTCCTAATATTGCCCTTGGGTATGTATTTGTTTGCATTATTGATGATCTGATTGAATGTCTTGGGTGTTGTATTGATGTTTATGATGGATGTGCTGTTTAATGTGGTGAATTGTTCTTCAGTCTGTATTTTGAACTGTTCCCAATCAGCTTTTTTGTAATTTCTGTAAGTGTGCCTAAGGCTGTTGAAGCAGAGTGTAGAACGTGTTGTAATGATGATGGGCAGGTGGTCTGATGACAGTTGTTTTTCTGTTCTCCAGTGTGTATGTGTTGTTAGTGAGGGAGACCAGAACGTTATGTCTGGGGAGGAGTTTGAGTATCCTGCTTGATGTGGTATGTGTGTATGTTCTTCTTTATTGTTAAGAATGAAGAGGCTGTTTAGTTGTGTGGCTATGTTGGCGTCTCTGGTGTTGTTTTGGTTGTGCAGGTACCAACTAGTGTCTTTAGCATTGAAGTCTCCTCCTAAAATGACATTAGTGAGAGAGGCCAGATTGTGTAGCTGTGGATTGTAATTGGCTGGCACCTGAGGTGAACTATCTGGTGGGATGTAAATGTTGATGAGTGTGATGTTGTGTTTTGCGCGTGTTTTAACGTTAACTGCCTGTATTTCTATCGTGTTATCTGCTTGGATTGCGTTTGTAATGTTTTGGGTGGCACCAGTGTAGCTAATGCCTTTATGTATGTAAGTGATGAGTCCATCCCCGTGACCCCCAGTACGATCTTGACGGATCGCCGTGAAGTCAGGGATGGTGGGTGTTTTTTGTGTGCGTTTTAGTTTTGTTTCTTCTGTAAGTGCTATGTGAATGTTTTGTTTGTGTACGAATTCCCTAAACTGCATTATTTTGTTTATGAGGCCATCTACGTTGTACTGTAATATGTTAATATTATGCTTCTGTATGTGACTCATGGTCCTTTGTGGCTATGTCTTTGTGTATGGTGACATGCAGTGGCGGCTCGTGCCTAGGAGCTGCAGAGCTGCAGTCCCCCCAGATACTCACTGCCAGGCGTATGATTCCTTCAGACTGCCGGGCGTATGATTCCTTCAGATTGTCTGAAGGAATCATACGCCTGGCAGTGAGTGTCTGGGAGGACTGCAGCTCTGCAGCTCCTAGGCACGAGCCGTCACTGGTGACATGTGTAAGTTGTAGTGGGGCCTGGATTAGTCTTAATGTCGCCGGAGTGTAAGAGTAGTCCGGGGAGCACGTCCGGCACGCAATTGCTCCCCGTAAATGAAAAAATAGCACGCTGCTATAGGTCCGGCCCCGAGAGCCGATCGGCACTGTGACCGTGCCACGCAACAGGCCGTCGACTGCCAGTCTGGTTAACCGTACACTGCCCGCTGCACGGAGATTTGAGGAAGTTTGGCCACCAGCGCGTTGATGTCTTCGGTTTGACCTCGCCTCTTCTTCGCGTTGACGTTCCACGCATTTTCGTTGACGTTGACGCGCTGACGTGTCCCGCGCTGGAGGATACAGCCACTGCAAGAAACTTCCTCGTCGGCTGCTAACTTTTGGTTTTAATACTCTATGTAGATTCAATTATTACGTTGAAGGTAACTTTCGCAGGTTGACTTACGCAAGTGGATCGCATCCATGTCTGTGGGATTTTAATGATTCGTTATATAAAAATAAGCATGCTAGAAACACTGCTCTTATTGAATTGGCAAAACGTATGAATTTAGAAGATTTTGATGCATCAGCAGCAAAAAATAAAATTCATAATTTACGAGCCACTCACACCTCTGAAGTGAATAAGATAAAGAAAAGCAAAAGGTCAGGAGCAGGTACTGCCGAAATATATAAACCAAAATTACTGTGGTTCGTAACCGCAGATAGGTTTTTGCGGAAAATAAGTGAGAAACGGGGAACTTCATCCAACTTGGTAAGTAAACACGTTAGTCTTCAGCAATGTTTAATATATATATATATATATATATATATATATATAATATATAATTATAGTAAGTACATTAATGAATCATTTCATTTTCCCATGGCACAGCCCCCTCCTTAACAAAGTAGCAAAGTAATTCATTTCTGATTTGTGATGCCTCATGCGTGTAATTATATATATTTATTGCTCCCTGCAAACGTTCTGACCTCTGTTAAACTATCTGAATTAACAAAAAGCCAAGACCCTTCCAAGATTTCACATCTTTCATGGTCTTCTCTATCTATTGCGTTTGTTTGTAAATAATCTCCTCCTGATGTTTTCCGAAGTCAATTATGAAGGACACAAGTTGCTTTAACCACCTTGTCTACCGAGCTTGTCTTCAAGGGTAGAGGTTTTTCATATATTCTGAATTTAGAGACCAATATTCCAAAAGTATTTTCGATTACTCGTCTTGCCCTTGATAACCGATAATTGTAAATCTTTTCTTCATAGGAAAGGGAACCATGATGAGCAAATGGTTTCATAATATGTTTAGTGAGTGGAAAGGCATCGTCAGCAACAAACAAAAGATCTTCAGGTATATCTAACAAATCCTGATCCATTGCTGTTTTAAGGGATGAATGATTGAATATACCTCCATCTGATGTCCTACCTGCACTTCCAACATCTATATATAGAAAGCAGTAGTTACTGTCCGCCAAAGCCAAAACACAATGCTGAAATTCCCCTTATAATTATAAAACTCTGATCCACTCTGAGGGACATTTAATGGTGACATGTTTCCAGTGTTGGGCACTAAAGCGTTAATCCGATAACATTTAATTAACGAAGTTAACTTTTTTAACGGACTATTAACGGAAGTTAATTTCCATTTATCGTTATCGGACCAGTTAACTTCCGATAACTCGATATTTAGTCTGTTAAAGTCCGTTAACACGTTAACTGCGAGGAGTCATTTCACGAAGATCACCGCTCCGCGAATGAATTCAAACCGCCATAACTTCAGTCTGCTTCCAGATCTCGCAAGGGGAGGTTGGGAGGCCCAGAGGTCAAGACTGGCAGTTGGGCCTAACTTTGAGAAGTTGGTCTTTCTGAAGGGCAACCAGCACATTGTGTCATAGTCTTTAATAAATGTGCCTAAAATTTAATTTTACCTTTCAGTTCACGCCATAATAATTCTCTGGTAAATTAAAATTTAGTTAATGGTTAGTGGTTACAAGGGTTTCAAAACATGTAATCAGTACATTTTTTATTAAACATAAAAAAAAAGTTATTAAGCAAAAAAGTTGCAAAACTTGATAAAAACACAGTTAAATACCTATTTATTGTTGGATTTTGCATAAATAAACATTTTCTATGGGTTTTAAAGCTTTTTTCCTTGATTTTTTTAAATGTTAGTAAAGAAATAGTTATCGTTAACGGATTATCGTTAACTTCCGTTAACTTGTAGTAAAATTATCGGATTATCGTTTATCGGAGTTAAAAATTGGGGTTAACGGATTATCGTTATCGAAGTTAACTTTTTGGTTAACGGTGCCCACCACTGCATGTTTCGCATCTAGAGCTCCTCCAAGGCGTGAAAAATTCCATCGGATTTGAAAATCCTGAGCAATTTGATGCCATTTCTCTTTTGTTTGAGGAAATAAGAATATAAGTATATATATATATATATATATATATAATATATATATATATATATATATATACACACGAGGGTAATTCAATAAGTGTTCGCAATTCTAATTTTCACAATTTTATTTTCACATCTGATAGATTATAAACGCATCACTTCTCCACATAGTCTCTCTGTTTCTCAATACACTTAGTCCAGCGATCTACAAGCTTCCTAATGCCATCACAAAATAATGTTTTTGGCTGTGTGCGTAGCCAGTCATGCACCGCCTCCTTCAGGTCATCATCGCCTTGGAATCGCTGACCTCTCAAAGCGTCTTTTAGTGTTCCAAACAGGTAAAAATCTGAAGGTGCCAGGTCTGGACTGTAGGCTGGATGGCCGAAAGCTTAAAATTTAAATTCTTAAAGACATTTTCTAGTCTGTGCAGTGGTATGAGGGCGCGCATTGTCGTGTAACAGAATAACACCTTCCGACAATCTCCCTCTCCGTTTTGCGCGAATTGCTTGCTTCAACTCATTCCGAAGCATGTCAGAATACAATGCACTTGTTACTGTAGTTCCACGCTCTAGATAATGTTCAAGGATAGGGCTTCGTCTATCCCAAAACAGTGTTAGTGTCGCGCGTGTGCGATGGATGGCGACATAATGTCGGGGTGCCGACATGTATCGAGTACATTAAGTACATTAATAACATCATATTAAATTATTACCGTTAATTACAATTTTAGCAAATTGTTAATTGACATATCTGATACCGAAGTAATCTAAATAGGTGATACAATTTATATAATGAAGGAGAGTTCTCCGTTGTTCTATAATTTAAAGGAGATTAACAACAATGTTATATATTTATAGTTAACAGTAATTACGCCAAATTATGTCAAATATTATTAGAAGAATGGTGGGTTATCATAGTTTGGAAGCCTAAAAGCCAGCGATGATGAAAACGGAGGAAAAATACAGTATACTTTCCATTGGAAGTACACGGACATTTATGATAACGTAACACATAAGTAACATAGAATTTGAATGACAATTAGGTAGAGATAGTAAGTACAAGTAATGAGAACGTGGATAACTATGTGACGTAAGCAGATAACGAACCAGTGGCCTGGCATGGAACCAATACAGTATATTATAATAACATAACATAACATAACATATCATAACATCTTAACGGTATAAATTGGTAGTAGACGCAGGAGAGAAGAGTTCGGATTGAGAGGCTCGCTTTTGGCGACGTCATCGGAATTCGAACATTCATATCAGCATTAACGAATATTTTGCGAGAGGTGAAATAATTAAAAGTAAAAAGAATACATGTGGACGTATTTACATGTACGTAATCACGATCATCAAGGGACATGTACGATTGCACAAAGTATTGTACACATATCGGTTGTCACACAATAGGTTGTGTGCGTAATATAGACACGAGTACACATGGACCGATAGGTTGATAGGCAGTGGTGTAGTGCTGTGGGAACGCGTGGGAACGGCGTTCCCTTACTTTTTTTGGTAGACGGAACGGCGTTCCCTCACTATTTCAAATAAATCCGAACTTACAAATCTCTAACGTCATGATATTTTAATTCCCACCCCTAGAAGAAATATAAGAAAGAATCATTAACTGTTTCATTTCTTTTAGCTTCGACTGAGGCAATGCTAGCCTATAAAGATCTGGTGAAAGTCACCACGGCGTACCAGTTGTTAACTTTTTTTTAGTTAATCATTCCAGTTGTTAGCTATTTTTATTGATCGTACTGGATGTCATATATCTAATGACACTGGAAATACTGCATCTTCAACCTTGGAATATATCCTAATATCCAGTGCATATGACCTCAAAATATCCCTGAAATTGGTCAGATTTCAAAAGACTTCCCGGGGGGCTTACAGTGCCCCCGGACCCCCAGCTGTATGGGCTCGCCGCGCTCGCCATTGTCCCCCCCGCATCTGAGTAACACTTTCAAAATGCGTTCCCTCACTTCTTTATTTAGCACTACACCACTGTTGATAGGGCATAAGTAGACAATAGGTAGATGAATGAATAAGTAATAAAATTGATAAAGGATAGCGGTCAAGAAAGAACATGGATGTATGAATGAGTATGGTCGAATAATATTTATATTGCATAACACCAGACAGGACACAACATATAAATAATGACTTATAGAGAGTGAAGTTTTTATTATTATTAAAGAATTTACCATACATTGAATACGAAAGATAGCCACATACTAAACACGTGATTCAGTATTCAAAGTATGGAAAACGTGAAGGAAATTAAGTTACTTTATGACGTCATAGTGATTTGCTTTGTACGTACAGTATGTCATTATTGGGAGAAATTAAAGGAGACGAATTCGAGAGAGACGCAGTTAAGGGACATTCGCTTTTCAAAGCGAACTTCTATGGCACAAACATGGATACTGCTCAACCATAGAAATGGTAGGTCGCATGGTTGTGACATTAGCATATCTTTACCTGCTGACTGCTGCGCTTTGAACTTCCTTGCAACGGGAGATGTTGGATGCTTCCATTGCATGCTCTGTCGTTTGCTTTCTGGTTCATAGTGATGGATCCAGGTTTCATCTCCAGTGATAATGTGCTCCAAAAAGTTTTCACCTTCATTATGATATCGCGCCAAAAGATGAGAGCAGACGTCCATACGATTACGCTTGTGCTCTTCTGTCAACTGTTTGGGCACCCATCTTGCACAAACCTTATGAAAATCAAGAATGTCATGAACTATCGAATAGGCTGACCCTTGACTGATGTCTAATGAAGATGCAATTTCTTTTATTGTTAATCTTCTGTCATCGAAAATCATGGCTCTGGCTTCTTCCTGCTTGTCACCACTGGTTGATGTTGACGGTCGTCCTGAACGCTGAGCATCTGTCACACATGTCCGACCTTCCTTGAACATTTGAATCCACTCGTACACACTTCGCCGTGGTAACGCATTATTCCCATACTGAGCACATAAACGCGTGTGAATTTCAACTCCTTTCACACCTTCTGCCCACAAAAAACGAACCACGGATCTGTGTTCTTCTAGCGTACAAATTGAAAGCGGCACAGCCATGCTCACAACTCGTACGATATGTGACAGTTACGAGTAGCCTAAATAAGCCTATACTGTTGCTAGCCTAAATAAGCCTATAGATCTGTTTGGCTCGTTATTACGAGTATATATTATACATACTAAATTATCACTAAAATAAAGAGTACGGATACTTATTGAAGTACCCTCGTGTGTGTGTGTGTATATATATATATAAAAAACCTTCTTAAGCCTTGTTGCTGTTCCGTGCGTTGGTCTCTCTTCACACGGAGGTCAAGCTGGTGGCCCCGCCTCTAGGTCTGGCTTGGTGGAGGAGTTGCTTTCTTGCGCTCTCCACCGTACATAGCCAGGTACACCCGGCTCATCTTGTACCGTCCTGAGCCAGTCATCTAGTCTTCTCTTGAAGACTTCAACTTTGACCCCTGTAACGTTTCTGAGGTCCTTTGGAAGCTGGTTAAAATGTCTTGGCCCCCTGACAACCAAGCTATTTTCCTTCAGTGTTGAGGGGGTTCCTTGTCGGGCCTTTAATTTGGGAACACTACACATTCTGTCTTTCCTATTTTCCAGTGCTGTTTGAATGGAAATTAGGTTTAGTTTTAAGTTTGGTACCAGTTTTTCGATCATTTTCCATATGTAGATTATGATGTACCTCTCTCTTCTTCTTTCCAGGGAGTACAGATTTAGTTTATGTAGTCTTTCCCAGTAGTTGAGTTCTTTGCAGCCATCAATCTTGGCTTGAAATGTCTTTGCGTTTCTTCTAATTTATTAGTTTCTTCCTTTTTATATGGGGACGTCAAAACTAAGCAGTATTCAAGTTTTGGTGTAATCAGAGTTTTTAGCAGGGGAACCATTACTGTCCTGTCCCTTCTTTTGAGCGTTCTTAGTATCTGTCCCGCAACTCTTTTTGCTTTATTTATCGCTATCTGATTTTGTGTTTCGAATTTCGCATCATCTGTCATTATTACCTCCAGATTGATCGCCTTTATGCTTCTCTGAATTCCCTGTCTATCTGGAGCAGTGGTTCCCAAACCGTGCGCCGCGAGATGTAATTAGGTGCGCCGCGAAAGAGCAAGATTATATTTCAAAATGTGAAAAATACAAACTGAAATTCGTAATAAAGTATATGTATAAATACCTCTTTTGAATACATTTCGAATTTATGTACAAAGTGCGCCAAAATATGTTTACTTGTTCTAAAGTGCGCCGTGAGTAAAAAAAGTTTGGGAACCACTGATCTGGAGCATAATATGCAGTCTGTTTAAATTCCTCTTTTCTACCATATCCCAAGAGCTGAAATTTCTCGGTGTTAAATGACATGTTGTTGCGGGGACAGATTTAGGTTTCCTGGCACCAAGAGCCATACTGATTTAGCAGCCCTTCTGACACTTACGAAGTTACCATTTAGCAATAAATAATTATTTGATATAAGGGTTTTCAGTAAAATGCAGTCAAATGGTTTAGGCATTTATTCTAGCAAAATATATCTTAACATATAAGATATTTTTATATCAATCATAATATATTATATATAAATATATATATATATATATATATATATATATATATATATATATATATATATGTAAAGAACGACGCTTGTGTAGAAGAACGTTCCGCAAAAGATGAGGAGGGAGAACGAACAAATGTAAAATGAGGTAACCACCCGGGAATCGAACCCGGGATCTTCCGATTGCCGGTCAGATATGCTACCCATTACACCATGGTCCTCGATCAATCAGAAGTCGTAATTCTCCTACATACGGGCAGAAACCAATGCCCTGAGGGGGCACCTTCGCATGCCGTACTTATATATACATTTTAACTGCAAACAACACACAGTATAATTAGTGTAAAGAACGACGCTTGTGTAGAAGAACGTTCCGCACAAGATGAGGAGGGAGAACGAACAAATGAAAAATGAGGTATAGGTACGGCATGCGAAGGTGCCCCCTCAGGGCATTGGTTTCTGCTCGTATGTTGGAGAATTACGACTTCTGATTAATCGAGGCCCATGGTGTAGTGAATAGCATATCTGACCGGCAATCGGAAGATCCCGGGTTCGATTCCCGGGTGGTTACCTCATTTTTCATTTGTTCGTTCTCCCTCCTCATCTTGTGCGGAACGTTCTTCTACACAAGCGTTTTCTTTTGTTAGCGAACAGCGAAAAAACTCTCATTAAAATGCTCATCACATATCACTATCCGTTTTATGTTTGGACAAAATTTTAGGTCCGCTTTTTCACAATTAGACTCCCAGATATTAAAAAGATCTTCGGTTTTAGGGAAATTAAAAAACTTTTACTTTTTGTGGAAGTTTCTACATTGTTACTGTGTACCGCAGCATACTTTAAAGGCATTTTGCATTTATTTACAAAATACAACTTTAATTAACTTTGAATGCTTTGAATATGAGTCGCCATTAATTTTTTGTTTACAGTTGAGTCATTACGTTATCAACCTCCAGCACCTTTGATTGGCTGCAAAATTATGGTACTTTTGGGGAGTTGAACAATAGTCCAGATAATCTGGAGCTGCACATCTTTTGTGATGCAAGTGAGGAAGCCTATGCAACTTGCATTTATAGAAGAGATACATTTGAAGAGAAAGTAAGTTGCGGGTTAGTTGCTGCAAAGAGCAGAGTAGCACCTTTGAAAAGGTTTTCTATTCCAAGGTTGGAATTGATGGGTGCAGACCGTGCAGTCACTGCTAGTCGGCTTGCAGTTACGGTGCAAAACTCTTTGGCCCTTTATGAAATTCCAAGCTGTTATTGGACAGACTCCACTATAGTTTGGTACTGATTAAGAAGCCAGGCAAGGAAATGGAAACCGTTTGTTGCCAATAGGGTGGAGGAAATTCAAGCACACACAGATCCAAGGAAATGGAAGCATTGTGTAGGCACCCAAAACCCAGCTGATTTACCAACACGAGGAATTTCAGTCAAGTTTGTGGTGGAATGTGCCAGAGTAGCTAAAACTTGGAAGTGAAACTGGCCTTCTAATCAGTCTATTGTAGGAGAACACCAGGCTGAAGAAGAGTGGGTGAGCGAGATAAGAAAATGCAGTGTGAACAGTTGTCAAGTAATTCAGCAGGACCCCATATTGAGGCTTGAGGATATTAGCAGTGGTGGGCTCCGTTAACCAAAAAGTTAACTTCGTTAACCGCTAATCCGTTAACCAAAAAGTTAACTTCGTTAACCGTTAATCCGTTGATTCGTTAAACATGTAACGGAAGTTACCGATAAACCGTTAACGTTAACTTTTATTATAAAAAAAATGAAAAACACAATATATATATAATTTAATTTTCCCTCTTCTTCTCGTTCTCCATTTTGTCCATGAGATGCATGTTGCCCTTCATGAAAATTAGCATATCAAAGTTTTCATCGGTCTTCACAGCAGAGATACTAAAGAGTAAACAGCCTCTGGCGCCACACGCTCACATTTACTTCTCAACGCCATCTATTATCTCATAAAGAAACTAATTCACATTGGGACTTGAAAGTACCGGCAGGATCAACCGGGTAGAAAAATAATTATGGAGATTTTAAAGATGTGGTACCTAGAAGTACCGCCAGGACATAAAGGGTTAAGGTGAAAACGCTCCCATTGTAAGACATCAATTGACTTAATTTATGTCATCAAAGTGACATGAGAATTGAAATCTTACCTGATCAGTTTTATGGTTCTTGAAATGTATCAAGGAGACTACTAATAAGGTACTCACAGACATATTATAAATATACATGACTTACTTGACAACGATTATTTTTAAATATTCACTAGCACAAACATGTTGCGCAAGAGACAGACTGCAAATGAAACGAATGTAGTTATTTGTTGTAATTGTTACATATATATTATTGAAAGTGCCTTAAAATGCTCGTGATATTTCTTGAAAGAAGGTGAAACATTCAACTCAAATGGCAAATCTTTCCGCCTGATTTTACAGTCGACCATGTTTTGCTCAAACCAATGCCATAAATAACTACCATATTTGGTAAGACACAAATTGTGGCGACGGAAACAAATATATCGCCTGATTTTGCACTGCGGAAATGGAAATTCGTTCATCACTATTAACAGTGGCGGATTAATTGCGCACCTGCTCAGCACTGAAAATAATAGAAACTTTTAAACGTTTATTTATGAATTTTTTGGGTTAACGGACTTGAGTTAACGGAAGTTAAATGTAACGTAAGTTAATTAGTCCAATAATGATTTTCAAAGTTAACTTAAAAGTTAAATCGTTAACGAAAAAGTTAACTTCGTTAATTAACGATTAACGGATTAACGGTTTGTGCCCAGCTTTGGATATTAGCAGTCTGAAAAGGTTGTTAAGAGTGACAACATGGGTATATGGATTTACAGACAACATTAAGGGAGAAACAAGAAAGGAAGTTCTGAACAGTAAGAAGATTCAGCAAGCCAGGCACTACTGGTTGATCTAGGGAGAGAAGGAAAAATTTGGTGAAGAGAGAATTTCTTTCTTCACCAAATGCCTCAGCTTAGAACTTCTAAGCGGAGGCATTTTCACAAGAATAATCTCCGAAACTATACATTACATTTCATTGGTAAAACATGAAGCTACTTGGGCTTTTATATATATATATGTATATTGTAGAATGGCGCCTAATAAGATCAGAAATTAAGCATCCCACATATTACAGACTGTATAATGTATACGCAGAACTCAGTCTCCCTTGATAATATCTGTTATTAGATTACTAATTGAAATGACGCTCCAGTGATAGCCGGAGCGCTGAGAGTGTCCAGGATTTGGCACATTATATGGATCCTGCCGGTGGTAGAATTCAACCTGGCGTGGCTCTGAATATAACCCTTTAGTTTATTTGGACTTCGGTAATTAATTTTAATTGTATAAATTAAGGCAAATTAACTTTAAGTTCTAGTACTACGGCATTCTATGAAAGCATTCTTAATCTTATAGTCGCAATGGAACTCGTGAAAAATATAAATCATAATTAGCAACTGAATAAAATAATCAAGTTTCACCGTGTATTTTTATAAGTTGCCCGCTTTGAACAAAACTCATTTCTTCAAAATTTAACTGAAATATAAAACCAACTAATTCGCACTTTGACCACTCGAGCTTCTGAAAAAAAGCGTCTAGATTCACAAATTCAAATATAAGCTCCCCAAAAGTATTAAATCCAACTGTAACATCTGTGCGTAGCTCAAAGCGAATTCATAGACAACCACAAAGGTCGGATCTTTAAATGATTTCTTTTCCTTTTTTTAATATTATTCGAATGTGTACTATGCTGAATTTTGTTCTGTACTTTCTTTTTAAGTGTATTCTAAACGATATTTATATATGTTGGGGTAAATGTGATAAATTGGTAATTATGCATGCATAATTACCGGTAATTATGCATAATTGAAAATATCATGACTTAACCTAACCAATTGTCAAGGGCGTACAGTTGACCTAACCGGGCATTCAATTGACCTAACCTGGCATTCAATTCAATTGACCTAACAGGGCATTCAATTGACCTAACTGGGCATTAATTTATAACGAAAGATTGATGTGATAAACCAATAAACCAATCTTTCGTTATAAATTAATGCCCAGTTAGGTCAATTGAATGCCCTGTTAGGTCAATTGAATTGAATGCCAGGTTAGGTCAATTGAATGCCCGGTTAGGTCAACTGTACGCCCTTGACAATTGGTTAGGTTAAGTCATGATATTTTCGTTAGTTTGAAATTATGCATAATTACCAATTTATCACATTTACCCCAACATATATATCGTTTAGAATACATTTAAAAAGAAAGTACAGAACAAAATTCAACATAGTACACCTTCGAATAATATTAAAAAAAAGAAAAGAAATCATTTAAAGATCCGATCTTTGTGGTTGTCTATGAGTTCGCTTTGAGCTACGCACAGATGTTACAGTTGGATTTAATACTTTTGGGGAGCTTATATTTGAATTTGTGAATCTGGACGCTTTTTTTCAGAAGCTTCAGGTTCCAAAGAAGCTCTTGGAGAATAAGGGATTTCATGGAAACTTCCACCATTTTCAGTTTGAGTACAAGGAGTGACTGACTCATTTTGTGTGAAATATGGAAGCAGCTGTGGATTGGCCATTGTGCCATTGTGTCCTGGCACAAGAGCCCCTCCCTTCCCCCTCCATAGGTTCCTCTTAGCGACCAAAAATTGGAAAAAATTGCTTTGCCTTTCAACCACTTTTTGTTAACAAAAACAAAAATTTTCTTTCGCCTTTGGCGCAAGTGCATCATTTACCAATTTATTTAGTCAAACCGTACATCTTTAGCTTGCCATCTTTAGTCATGAATTAAAATTAGGGTAGAGTATTGTCTAGTCTATAACTAAATGTACCAAGTTGATACAGTTAGTTATAGACTAGACCTTGTGCTGGAAGGACGTGCTCGCATGCTCTCTTGTTCGTGTTATATTGATCAAACAAATTGTGCCTGATTTTTTTTTTTTTTAGGTAGGTATTCTTTGTAGTGTGCGCTTATTGCACCAGGGTTCTAGGATAGTGCAAGCTTTTATTATTATTATTAGAACTTTCGTGATTTATTTGAATTAAACAGTTCATTAGTCAAGAGTCGACTGAGATCCCTGCTCGGTCATTTTGGAGGCTCTTCTTATTTGCTCTGTGGAAATTGATTTGTAAGGCAGTTGACTATGATGAAGTTTACGAGAAACTTGCGCCGAAGTCTTCGGAAATGAAAAAGCTTCTGATGTTTCGATGCTAATAAAGTTCTGAGAGAAAAAATCAGTTTCTACTGTATGTTGTTATTTCACCTCATTTGTTGAATTTTTAGTTTAGGTGTCCCGATAAGGCTCACCTGCATGGCTAAGGCCCCTAATGGGGTCCAGTTCTCCGCTGTATGGAAGTTTATTTGGAGAAAGTGGTTTTGCACTGACAGATTGGCACTGCCTACATTGATTAATTTCAATTTCTTTATCAATTTGAGACCACCAAACATACAATCTTGCCAGTGATTTTCTGTTCATTATACCTTAAGCTCAATATATAACAGTCTATATATTGTAATTGAAATGCTTAATGCGAATAGACTCGTGATTCATGAGACAGCTATATTAGGTATTGGTTCAGTATTCGATTGGAAATGAACACGGATGTTAATATTGTTCGATTTTGAATAATAGCAGAATAGGAGCTCGGGCCTATCACTATAAGTCAAAGTATATATTCATAGGCTTTGCACCTTTTTTTACATTGGAGGGGCTCAACCTGAGAAGAAGTCCTACGCATCGTTGCCTTCAACCCCTCCCTCCACACACACACAGAGACAGAGATTACTATACTATAACTTCGTATGAACAGTATTGTTTTAACATAGTAATGATTTAAACGCATAATAATCTTTTATTACTCTTTAAATGGAATTAATACTTGTAACACCAAAATGAACTTTGATTATTTATACTGCATATCAGTGGCGGCTCGTCGGTAGGCACTGCGGAACTGCAGTACCCCTAAATTTTTTATTTACAACTGAAATAATCAAGAACAATATAAGGATGATGTGATAGCGTGGGGTAGACACCCCAGTTAGGTTACTTAGGTTCTAGCAAACAATCAAAAGCACTTACCGGTGCGTTGAATTAGGTATTCCTTGAAGCCTACCGTTTTATTCCTGTGTCCCACAACAGCCTACCTAACTCTCTCTTACATTACCAATTTAGAAGCTATAGACATTACCCCTAACTATACTTAAGTACGAACAACTTCCTACCCGATTTGTCACCTTAGATTCATCACCTAATTTTACTCAGCACCAAAGATTAGGTCAGATAGGAAAAAACATGTCTAGCCAGACCAAAGCAATACGAACAGCCGCGTTGGTTCGTTTATGACTTGCTCTTGCCATTCAGCTTAGATTTAGTGATATTTGCCCTTTAGTGACTTTTAGACTATATACATATATATATATACATACACGTCATCTCACTCCTCCCCTACAAGTTTAGTCTGTCAGGGGGATGAGGGACCCTAGACGACCTGCGGAGCGGGGTTGATGTAGTAGGATTAGGTGCAACCTGTATAGGCGGGCAAGTTGAACCATTTTCCGGAGGATCAGTTCTCTCTTCCGGAAGACTCTGGTCCTTCTGCACTTCACGTTCCCATATCTGCTCCTGATGGCGTTTAATAGAACGACCATCTTCTAGTTGGCACTTGAAGGAAACAGGGCCCGTTCTCTCCTGCACAGTTGCAGGAACCCATTTTGGTCCAGCCCCATAGTTGCGAATCACAACTGGATCATTAGGTTTCGCTTCTAGAACTCTCCCTCTTTTAGTGTCGTGGTACAACTTCTGTTTTTCCTGATGGCGTAAAACTCGTTGTTGTAACATTTCGTTTGGACGTAACAAATCGAAAACTGAACGAATTCCCCGGCCAATCAGAAGTTTAGAAGGAGACACCCCCGTCGTGGTGTGTGGTGTTATTCGATATTTAAACAAAAATTTATCCAACACCACTTGCATTTCCTCCCCACGAGAATGACGCAAGGCCGACTTGAAAGTACGGACCATGTTTTCCGCGAGACCGTTAGTAGACGGGTGGAAAGCACTAGACCGGACATGTCTAATGCCATTTAGGTGGACGAAGGAACGAAATTCCTCACTGGTAAAACAAGTACCATTGTCGGAAACCAGGACTACGGGTAAACCCCATCGAGCGAAAACTGAACGGAGTAAGCGAATAGTAACACCCGAAGTCGTGGAAGTGGTTGGAAAAATTTCCACCCACTTAGAGTAGGCGTCCACAATGACTAGGAAATAAATATTATTTATAGGACCTGCATAGTCAACATGGATCCTATGCCACGGTATAGTAGGCCATTCCCAAGGATGAAGTGGACTTTTCCTTGGGAGATCTCTGTTCTCTAGGCAGCTTTGACAGGAACGAACCAATGATTTGAGTTCTCCATCTAAACCAGGCAACCAGAAATAAGCTCTCGCCAGCTCTTTCATTTTTGTTGCGCCCATGTGTTCAGTGTGAAGTTCCTTCACTAAATTCGACCTGCCTTTATTTGGAATAATCACTCTGTGGCCCCATAAGAGACAGCCATTTTGAATAGAGAGGCCAGACTGACGCTGAATAAAAGGCTGTAATTCACTCTCAACCTTAGTAGGCCAACCAACTGAGCAGAAATGGATGACCCTAGACAGAATAGGTCTGATTTTGTCCACTGCTCTATTTGTACTGCAGATACTGGAGTGGATTCCAAAAACTCCACCAAGTGAACCCATTCTGTAGGTATAGGTACACAATCATTTGGATTTTCTAAGGGCAACCTACTTAGCGCATCAGCCGTACCTAGAAGTTTTCCTGACCGATGTACTAAGTCAAATTTATAGGCTTGTAGAATCAGTGCCCATCGTTGAATCCTACCTGAGGCCATAACTGGAATATTTTTATTAGGTGAAAATAAACCTAAAAGAGGCTTATGGTCAGTAATTAGTTTAAATTCATGACCCCATTGATAGAAATGAAATTATTTTACTGCAAATACTAAGGCTAATGCTTCACGTTCCACTTGTGCATATCGTCTTTCCGTCTCAGTTAGTGTTCTAGAAGCAAAACAGATAGGCCTATCTACACCATCAATGTGGTGAGATAACACTGCCCCAATTCCATAAGAACTGCTGTCTGCTGAAACTACGAGAGGAAGTTTAGGATCATAATGCACTACGAGAGTGGACTTTAGTAGTACGTCCTTGGAAGCCTCAAATGCTTCCTTTTGAGTTTTCTCCCATCTCCACTGTTCCCCAGATCGTAATAGCTTATTTAGGGGTTCAAGGAAAGTCGATGCATTAGGCAAAAATTTCCTATAAAAGTTTAGGAGACCTAAATAAGCTTGTAACTGTGTGATGTTTTGTGGAGGTGGTGCCTTTTCTATTGCTTCTAGTTTATCCACCGTTGGATGAATGCCTGAGGCATCTATGCGGAACCCTAAATATGAAACCTCGTTAGTGACCCATGAACACTTTTCTCTCTTTAGCTTAAGTCCGACATCCCGGAGTCTTTTTAGAACCGTGGTTAATCTAGTTAGGTGTTCTTTTTTAGTCGAACCTGAAATGAGGACATCATCTAGAAAGCAAAGTACCCCTGGAATGTGACCTAGAACTTGGTCCATTGTCCTCTGAAAAATACCCGGAGCCGATGCTATTCCATAGCATAGCCTATTGTACTTATATAGGCCTCGGTGCGTATTTATGATAGTTAATTCTTTAGAGTTTTCATCTAAACTTAGTTGAGCATACGCTTGGGACATATCGAGTTTTGTGAAATATTTACCCCCAGCAAGAGAGCTAAATAATTCATCCGGCTTGGGTATAGGATAGCAATCTAGAAGGACGGCTCTATTTGCTGTTAAACGGTAATCCCCACATAACCGCACGGACTTGTCCGGTTTTAGTACAGGAACTACTGGGGCAGCCCACTTAGCGTGTGTGACTGGTTCAATAATTTTATCTTTTAGCAGCCTGTCAATTTCTAAATCCACCTTCTCCCGCAGTGCATGCGCAATTGAACGAGCCTTACAAAATTTCGGAGTTACATTAGGGTCTACTTCTATGCAGACCTGATGGCCCTTTAGGTTGCCTACTTCAGGCCCAAAAATAGAAGAAAACTCCCTTAACAATGAGTCTATGTCAGATGGATATGAGAGTGTATGCACATCTGCCTGACCCCTTGGCAAGATTTTGTCAATTGGCATTTTCAAAGCATCAATCCAATCACGGCCTAGTAGAGTAGGCCCTTGCTCATCCACCACTAAAAGGGTTAAAGGATGAGACAAAGTTTTCTGGTTGAGTGTAACTGTGACGTATGCTTCTCCACAAATAGGTATTTGTATGTCTCCATATAAAATCGTTTTGGATGCATGTAGTTTAGGTGTGTTTTTGAAAATCTTATCAAAAACTACCTTGGACATGACCGTCCGGGCAGCACCCGTATCCAATTCTAGAGGAACTGTAATTCCATTTAGGCCTACCTCTACAATATATGGGCCTGTATTTTTCCCACTTTGCTGCTCATAGAATAGGTACTCCACTCCAATGTTCGAAGTATTTCCCTTTTGAGGATTTATACTAGAAATGTTAAAATTAGAATTTTCACCCTTTGTTTTCTTTGAAAAACACACTTTAGCTATGTGGCCTATTTTACTACAGTTTCGGCAAACTGCTTCTTTAAAAGGGCAATCTTTCTTCCAATGGTGTTTTCCACACCCTGTACATGGCTTGGAAGGCTTAGTAGAATTAGTAGGCTTAGTCGTATTCGCCTCATACCTTTTATTTGCCTGTCTAGTAGGCTCGTTAGGTCTGCCAGGCCTCGAAGATTTAAAGCTATTTACGTGTTGGGCTTTACTACTATGATTTCCAAAAGCTCTAACATCTTTAGCAGCTGCTTCTCTAGCCGTAGCTATTTCTACAGCCTGACTAAAAGTTAGGTCCTGTATGGCTAATAGGGCTCTCTGGGTAGACTCCTCTTTGAGACCCAATACAAACCTATCTCTTAGCATTTCATCTAATTTGTCCCCAAATTTACACGTACGGCTATGGCTTTTTATTCCTGCAACAAACTCTGCAATGCTTTCATTTCCCGTCTGATGCCTTGAATAAAATTTGAAACGTTCATAGATGAGAACTACTCGGGGTTTGTAGTGATCGGTTAGGGCCTGTACCAATTCATTATAGGTGCAAGTTTCCGGTGCTTTAGGAGAAACTAGGTCCATAACTAAACCAAACGTTTTAGGGCCTATTATAGTTAAAAAGGTAGGTACTTTCTTAGCATCCGGAATGGAATTTGCCTCGAAAAACAACCTCACCCTAGTGGCATAAGCTTCGAAGTCCTCCCCATTGTCTTCGTAGGGGCTTATATGGCCAATCACCGACATGCTAGAGCAAAACCGAATTTGGCCAAATCACGTGAAGTAGGTTAGGTTAGGTTTAAATTTGGTCTAGTTACTCCCCAGTTAGGGCTGAATAGTGAATTTTATTAGAGTTAGGGCTGAGTAGTTATTAGTTTTAGAGTTAGGACTGAGTAGTAATTAGTTTTAGAGTTAGGGCTGAGTAGGAATTAGTTTTAGAGTTAGGGCTGAGTAGGAATTAGTTTTTTAGAGTTAGGGCGGCGGGACCTACGCTATAGTACGGTAGCTTACCCACACAAACAAACCAAATCGGACGACCCACTAGGCTACATCCAATTTTCCAAACAACCACTTGAACCCAATAAGCCAAATTAACCCAATGAACAAAATTTAACCAAATGAGCCAAATCCCATCCTCGTCGCCAAATGTGATAGCGTGGGGTAGACACCCCAGCTAGGTTACTTAGGTTCTAGCAAACAATCAAAAGCACTTACCGGTGCGTTGAATTAGGTATTCCTTGAAGCCTACCGTTTTATTCCTGTGTCCCACAACAGCCTACCTAACTCTCTCTTACATTACCAATTTAGAAGCTATAGACATTACCCCTAACTATACTTAAGTACGAACAACTTCCTACCCGATTTGTCACCTTAGATTCATCACCTAATTTTACTCAGCACCAAAGATTAGGTCAGATAGGAAAAAACATGTCTAGCCAGACCAAAGCAATACGAACAGCCGCGTTGGTTCGTTTATGACTTGCTCTTGCCATTCAGCTTAGATTTAGTGATATTTGCCCTTTAGTGACTTTTAGACTATATACATATATATACATACACGTCACCTCAGATGAGCTCACTGAATAACTTTTTCAATAACTTTTGAAACTTTTATTCATTGCTCAATGCTCATCCTTTTATTTCAGTAATTATTTCAACCCATTCTTAGAGACAGCACCCCTAGAATTTTTAGTCACGAGCCGCCCCTGCTGTATATACAACATATATACATAATACATTATAAACAAAACAATATATATTTATACAAACCACCAAAATAATTCCTGTCTCTCATTGCGAGAAGCAAAGGTGGCAGCTAATTCAATCAGGCTGAGCCCCTCAGTCTTCTTAAGTATATGCAGAAGCATGCGGTGGTTCAAACGCTGCCGGGTCATTGTACTGCGTAGGTAGGTTTTGATGCACCTCAAGGTAGAAAATTTGCGCTCTACTGTCGCTGTGGTAACTGGGATGGTTAAGTACAGCCTCAACAGCTCATGCACTTCACCCAGAAGGGATTTGCAGACGGATTGTTTATTCAGGATTTGACATATGGTCTCCACCTCAGTCACCTACTTGATCGTCTGTGGCTTAACATCCACCAGCATCGACAGCTGTGTAGAAAGCTTCCGGAAGTTGAAATCTTCCTGACAAAGTTCCCTAACCACATCTGGGATTCCCACCACCTCTCCATTGGCAGGCACCGATCATCATCTTCTCCATGCCAAGGATAATGGCAAAATTCATCTGTTCAAAACGTTTTGACAACTCACCTTGAACAGCGTCCAGTACTTCAAAGTACTGATGTCGGTAGTACTCTTCAACATTTGTGTACTTTTGACACACACACACACACACACACACACACACCCGGTTCCGACACCTATGCAAATTGGCCAACTACTCAACTTCGTTGATAACACTGGTATGCATCAATTTTGCTGTCAAGGGTTTTGTAAGTGATTCTTATAGAGTTTTTCCCTGCTGATTTCGAATCTGCAATCCGTTTTTCTCAATCAGCTCAGGTTATCCGGCTATGGCCTCATAAGTAAAATAGAATTTTTCGTGATTTTGTCAAAGCGGAATTGGAACAGTAACATCTATCATCACTTGTTTCACTTGTATAATATCTTTTTTTACTTTTCAGGCATATAGATAAAATATTTCATAATGAATAGAGCGTGTAAAAATGATCCCAATAGATTCTGCTACATATGTGGGACGGTTACCATGCCAAATAACCAGTCCCAAATCACTAAATTTGTGAAGACAATGTATAGAGCATACTTTGGAATTAAGCTAGGGGACCAGGACAAAAATTTCGCCCCTCATATGTGCTGCAAGACGTGCATTGAAAATTTGAGATGGAGCAAAGGCAGAGCGAAATCTTTGCCTTTTGGAATTCCCATGATTTGGAGAGAAGGAAAGGATCACGTGACAGATTGCTATTTCTGCATGACAAACCTCCAAGGTGGGCTTATAAATTTATTTTTCTTAAATATTTTGAAATCCTCGTATGAAACTTGACATAATATTCACCATAATGTAATATTCACCATATATAGCATAATATTCACCATAATGGTAATCATACATTTACATATACATATTGTTATAGAAAATAAATTTACACATACATATTGTTATACAAGTTACATTTACATATAGGGGGCCTACAATGATTGTATATTTTCTTTCTTTTTCATTCATATTGTCCCCGAAGGGACAATATGAATGAAAAAGAAAGAAAATATACAGACTCCATCGACCTATTTCATATCTTACAGACCGCAGCCTTCCCTCACGAGCCGCCGCCACTGTCTGAATGCTTCTTCTATTTCATATGCAAGTTTTATATCCATGTTTCTGTGTTTCTATTTTCAGGAGTTAACAAGAAGAATAAACACATTGTTGTATACCCTGACATTCCTTCTGCTATGAGACCTGTACCCCATGGTCCTGGAATTCCAATACCCGACCCACCTCAAACCCTGGACTTCGATGATTCTGATGATGAATCAATGACCAATGCCACTGACCAGTCCCAGTCGTATATACCTCAAAACACCGCTTCAAATGAGCCGAGGCCTCTCAACCAGGCCAAACTTAATGATCTTACCAGGGATTTAGGACTTTCCAAATTAGCTGCCGAGATCTTGGGCACACGACTTCGAGAGGACAACTTGCTTGCTCCGGGAACAACATTCTCCTGGTATAGGAAACGAGAGGAAGAATTCCGCAGCAAGTTTTTTGCAGTGCACGAAAATACCTCTTCCTTAGTGTACTGCTGCAATGTTGAGGGGCTAATCGAATCCTTGGGCCTGCCATATAACGCATCAGAATGGAGGCTATTTATAGACTCGTCTAAACGAAGTTTGAAAGCAGTACTTCTCAACATTGGGAATAGGGTTGCATCAGTCCCTGTAGCACATTCCGTACAACTTACTGAGAGCTACGATAACATGAAAATTTTACTGGATGCTCTCGTATACGACCAACATAACTGGAGGATCTGTGGAGATTTGAAGGTAATACTAATATCATAAGTAAACTATTGCTATTGACTATGTTGTTTTTCCAAAGGTTATTTGAGAGCGTATAAGAACACTTAACTTCCCCACAGAAGTGATACAGTCCAATGCATAGATTTTTTTATCTGATAGAACAAATTCTCTAAATTCTTTAAATATTTTCATTTTTTTTCAGATTGTGGCATTTGTATTGGGAATGCAAGGGGGATACACGAAATACCCATGTTTCCTCTGCAAATGGGATAGCCGAGCGGATGAGAAGCACTATGCGCAGCGTGAATGGGCATCCAGAGAGAATTTTGAACCTGGGTCGCATAATGTCGTTTCAGTGCCCCTTGTACCACCAACAAAAATTTTGCTCCCACCACTTCATATTAAACTGGGCTTGATGAAAAATTTCATCAAATCAATGAATAAGGAGGGTTCAGCATTCCGATATCTCGAGAGTAAATTTCCTCATATATCTGATGCTAAACTAAATGCTGGGGTTTTTGATGGTCCTCAAATTCGAACTTTGATCAAGGATACTCAGTTCGAAAACGCAATAACTCCAACTGAGAAGAATGCCTGGCAGGCATTCAAATCAGTTGTCACTGATTTTCTTGGCAAGCGTAGAAGTCCAGAATACGAGTCCGTTATCGAAAACTTGATGGAAGCTTTCAAAGCTCATGGGTCGCGCATGTCCATAAAAATGCACTTTTTGTGGTCCCACTTGGACTATTTTCCTGAAAATTGCGGGGATTATAGTGAGGAACAGGGTGAACGATTTCACCAAGATATCAAAATAATGGAAGAGAGGTACCAGGGAAACTGGGATATCAATATGCTGGCGGACTATTGCTGGTGTTTGAAGCGAGACGTGCCAGAAGAAAAACACAGACGGAAAGCCAAAAAAACTTAATTCCTTCCTCAATAAACTTTTTTCCATATTCATTGTATGAATAAAAGTATTTATTCACACAATGTTTTCATTTTTCACGAGTGTTCTTATAATATTACTCGTATCTACAGTGTTTAAGCTAAAAAAATCAATAAATTTGGGGATAAAATTGGACTTATAATAAATGGCCAATAGAGAAAAAATCTGACCTGATTGAGGAAAACCAATGTCATTTTCGAATTCAGCATGGTCGAATTATATAATATGAGTTGAAAAAACCCTCACAGCAGACAAAAAAATTTCATATGCATACCAGTGTAATTTATATTTTTGTATGAAACTTTACTGGATGATAGTACTGATGGAGAGTATTAAGAATTTGAGATCTGTTTTAAGCTAAATCTTTTAGTTTTGAGATATAAATTTTTGAAGTTTCTAGAATTTTTCTGTTCTGAATTGAATCGAGTCGAATTGGAATGGTTGCTAAAAGAATGAAATTCCGTTGAGTAAAAATCGTATTAAGTAAACGATGTTGATGTGATATGCTATTAATATGAATGGCTGAAATCTTATAAGTGAACAGTTAAGATTTTATATCAGATATTATCCAATATAGTAACAATTATAATAACGATAAATACGAGATACAGTACCTATTGAGGTGACGTGTATGTATATATATATGTATATAGTCTAAAAGTCACTAAAGGGGAAATATCACTAAATCTAAGCTGAATGGCAAGAGCAAGTCATAAACGAACCAACGCGGCTGTTCGTATTGTTTTGGGCTAGCCTAGAGATGTTTTTTTCCGATCTGACCTAATCATTGGTGCTGAGTGTAATTAGGTGGTTTCTAAGGTGACAAATGGGGTAGAAAGTTGTCCGTACTTAAGTATAGTTAGGGGTAATGTCTATAGCTTCTAAGTTGGTAATGTAAGAGAGAGTTAGGTAGGCCGTTTGTGGGACACAGAAATCTAATGGTAGGCTTCCAAAGGAATATCTAATTCAACGCACCGGTAAGTGCTTTTGATTGTTTGCTAGAACCTAAGTAACCTAACTGGGGTGTCTACCCCACGCTATCACATTTGGCGACGAGGATGGGATTCAATTAAGCTCATGGGATTCAATTAAGCTCATGGGATTCGATTAAGCTCATGGGATTGAATTTGGCTCATTTTATTAAATTTTGTTCATTGGGTTAAATTTGGCTCATTGGTTTAATTTGGCTTATTGGGTTCAAGTGGTTGTTTGGAAAATTGGATGTAGCCTAGTGGGTCGTCCGATTTGGTTTGTTTGTGTGGGTAAGCTACCGTACTATAGCGTAGGTCCCGCCGGCCTAACTCTAAAACTCATTCCTACTCAGCCCTAACTCTAAAACTAATTCCTACTCAGCCCTAACTCTAAAACTAATTCCTACTCAGCCCTAACTCTAAAACTAATTCCTACTCAGCCCTAACTCTAAACTAATTCCTACTCAGCCCTAACTCTAATACAATTCACTATTCAGCCCTAACTGGGGAGTAACTAGATCAAATTTAAACCTAATCTAACCTACTTCACGTGATTTGGCCTAATTCGGTTTTGCTCTAGCATGTCGGTGATTGGCCATATAAGCCCCTACGAAGACTCTGGGGAGGACTTCGAAGCTTATGCCACTAGGGTGAGGTTGTTTTTCGAGGCAAATTCCATTCCTGATGCTAAGAAAGTACCTACCTTTTTAACTATAATAGGCCCTAAAACGTTTGGTTTAGTTATGGACCTAGTTTCTCCTAAAGCACCGGAAACTGCACCTATAATGAATTGGTACAGGCCCTAACCGATCACTACAAACCCCGAGTAGTTCTCATCTATGAACGTTTCAAATTTTATTCAAGGCATCAGACGGGAAATGAAAGCATTGCAGAGTTTGTTGCAGGAATAAAAAGCCATAGCCGTACGTGTAAATTTGGGGACAAATTAGATGAAATGCTAAGAGATAGGTTTGTAATGGGTCTCAAAGAGGAGTCTACCCAGAGAGCCCTATTAGCCATACAGGACCTAACTTTTAGTCAGGCTGTAGAAATAGCTAGGCTAGAGAAGCAGCTGCTAAAGATGTTAGAGCTTTTGGAAATCACAGTAGTAAAGCCCAACACGTAAATAGCTTTAAAAATCACAGTAGTAAAGCCCAACACGTAAATAGCTTTAAATCTTCTAGGCCTGGCATACCTAATGAGCCTACTAGACAGGCAAATAAAAGGTATGAGGCGAATACGACTAAGCCTACTAATTCTACTAAGCCTTCCAAGCCATGTACAGGGTGTGGAAAACACCAATGGAAGAAGGATTGCACTTTTAAAGAAGCAGTTTGCCGAAACTGTAGTAAAATAGGCCACATAGCTAAAGTGTGTTTTTCAAAGAAAACGAAGGGTGAAAATTCTAATTTTAACATTTCTAGTGTAAATCCTCAAAAGGGAAATACTTCGAACATTCGAGTGGAGTACCTATTTTATGAGCAGCAAAGTGGGAAAAATACAGGCCCATATATTGTAGAGGTAGGCCTAAATGGAATTACAGTTCCTCTAGAATTAGATACAGGTGCTGCCCGGACGGTCATGTCCAAGGCAGTTTTTGATAAGATTTTCAAAAACACACCTAAACTACATGCATCTAAAACGATTTTGAAGAAGTATGGGGACATACAAATACCTATTTGTGGAGAAGCATACGTCACAGTTACACTCAACCAGAAAACTTTGTCTCATCCCTTAACCTTTTAGTGGTGGATGAGCAAGGGCCTACTCTACTAGGCCGTGATTGGATTGATGCTTTGAAAATGCCGATTGACAAAATCTTGCCAAGGGTCAGGCAGATGTGCATACACTCTCATATCCATCTGACATAGACTCATTGTTAAGGGAGTTTTCTTCTGTTTTTGGGCCTGAAGTAGGCAACCTAAAAGGCCATCAGGTCTGCATAGAAGTAGATCCTAATGTAACTCCGAAATTTTGTAAGGCTCGTTCAATTGCGCATGCACTGCGGGAGAAGGTAGATTTAGAAATTGACAGGCTGCTAAAAGATAAAATTATTGAACCAGTCACACACGCTAAGTGGGCTGCCCCAGTAGTTCCTGTACTAAAACCGGACAAGTCCGTGCGGTTATGTGGGGATTACCGTTTAACAGCAAATAGAGCCGTCCTTCTAGATTGCTATCCTATACCCAAGCCTGATGAATTATTTAGCTCTCTTGCTGGGGGTAAATATTTCACAAAACTCGATATGTCCCAAGCCTATGCTCAACTAAGTTTAGATGAAAACTCTAAAGAATTAACTATCATAAATACGCACCGAGGCCTATATAAGTACAATAGGCTATGCTATGGAATAGCATCGGCTCCGGGTATTTTTCAGAGGACAATGGACCAAGTTCTAGGTCACATTCCAGGGGTACTTTGCTTTCTAGATGATGTCCTCATTTCAGGTTCGTCTAAAAAAGAACACCTAACTAGATTAACCACGGTTCTAAAAAGACTCCGGGATGCCGGACTTAAGCTAAAGAGAGAAAAGTGTTCATGGGTCACTAACGAGGTTTCATATTTAGGGTTCCGCATAGATGCCTCAGGCATTCATCCAACGGTGGATAAACTAGAAGCAATAAAAATGCACCACCTCCACAAAACATCACACAGTTACAAGCTTATTTAGGTCTCCTAAACTTTTATAGGAAATTTTTGCCTAATGCATCGACTTTCCTTGAACCCCTAAATAAGCTATTACGATCTGGGGAACAGTGGAGATGGGAGAAAACTCAAAAGGAAGCATTTGAGGCTTCCAAGGACGTACTACTAAAGTCCACTCTCCTAGTGCATTATGATCCTAAACTTCCTCTCGTAGTTTCAGCAGACAGCAGTTCTTATGGAATTGGGGCAGTGTTATCTCACCACATTGATGGTGTAGATAGGCCTATCTGTTTTGCTTCTAGAACACTAACTGAGACTGAAAGACGATATGCACAAGTGGAACGTGAAGCATTAGCCTTAGTATTTGCAGTAAAAAAATTTCATTTCTATCTATGGGGTCATGAATTTAAACTAATTACTGACCATAAGCCTCTTTTAGGTTTATTTTCACCTAATAAAAATATTCCAGTTATGGCCTCAGGTAGGATTCAACGATGGGCACTGATTCTACAAGCCTATAAATTTGACTTAGTACATCGGTCAGGTAAACTTCTAGGTACGGCTGATGCGCTAAGTAGGTTGCCCTTAGAAAATCCAAATGATTGTGTACCTATACCTACAGAATGGGTTCACTTGGTGGAGTTTTTGGAATCCACTCCAGTATCTGCGGTACAAATAGAGCAGTGGACAAAATCAGACCCTATTCTGTCTAGGGTCATCCATTTCTGCTCAGTTGGTTGGCCTACTAAGGTTGAGAGTGAATTACAGCCTTTTTATCACGTCAGTCTGGCCTCTCATTCAAAATGGCTGTCTCTTATGGGGCCACAGAGTGATTATTCCAAATAAAGGCAGGTCGAATTTAGTGAAGGAACTTCACGCTGAACACATGGGCGCAACAAAAATGAAAGAGCTGGCGAGAGCTTATTTCTGGTGGCCTGGTTTAGATGGAGAACTCGAATCATTGGTTCGTTCCTGTCAAAGCTGCCTAGAGAACAGAGATCTCCCAAGGAAAAGTCCACTTCATCCTTGGGAATGGCCTACTATACCGTGGCATAGGATCCATGTTGACTATGCAGGTCCTATAAATAATATTATTTCCTAGTCATTGTGGACGCCTACTCTAAGTGGGTGGAAATTTTCCAACCACTTCCACGACTTCGGGTGTTACTATTCGCTTACTCCGTTCAGTTTTCGCTCGATGGGGTTTACCCGTAGTCCTGGTTTCCGACAATGGTACTTGTTTTACCAGTGAGGAATTTCGTTCCTTCGTCCACCTAAATGGCATTAGACATGTCCGGTCTAGTGTTTTCCACCCGTCTACTAACGGTCTCGCGGAAAACATGGTCCGTACTTTCAAGTCGGCCTTGCGTCATTCTCGTGGGGAGGAAATGCAAGTGGTGTTGGATAAATTTTTGTTTAAATATCGAATAACACCTCACACCACGACGGGGGTGTCTCCCTCTAAACTTATGATTGGCCGGGAATTCGTTCAGTTTTCGATTTGTTACGTCCAAACGAAACGTTACAACAACGAGTTTTACGCCATCAGGAAAAACAGAAGTTGTACCACGACACTAAAAGAGGGAGAGTTATAGAAGCGCAACCTAATGATCCAGTTATGATTCGCAACTATGGGGCTGGACCAAAATGGGTTCCTGCAACTGTGCAGGAGAGAACGGGCCCTGTTTCCTTCAAGTGCCAACTAGAAGATGGTCGTTCTATTAAACGCCATCAGGACCAGATATGGGAACGTGAATTGCAGAAGGACCAGAGTCTTCCGGAAGAGAGAACTGATCCTCCGGAAAATGGTTCAACTCGCCCGCCTATACAAGTTGCACCTAATCCTACTACATCAACCCCGCTCCGCAGGTCGTCTAGGGTCCCTCATCCCCCTGACAGACTAAACTTGTAGGGGAGGAGTGAGGTGACGTGTATGTATATATATGTATATAGTCTAAAAGTCACTAAAGGGGAAATATCACTAAATCTAAGCTGAATGGCTAGCCTAGAAATGTTTTTTTCCGATCTGACCTAATCATTGGTGCTGAGTGTAATTAGGTGGTGTTTCTAAGGTGACAAATGGGGTAGAAAGTTGTCCGTACTTAAGTATAGTTAGGATAATGTCTATAGCTTCTAAGTTGGTAATGTAAGAGAGAGTTAGGTAGGCCGTTTGTGGGACACAGAAATCTAATGGTAGGCTTCCAAAGGAATATCTAATTCAACGCACCGGTAAGTGCTTTTGATTGTTTGCTAGAACCTTAGTAACCTAACTGGGGTGTCTACCCCACGCTATCACAAGTATGATATTTGAACTTGCAGAACGTAGCCTAAACAAAGAAAGCTGACAACTACGGTAACTGAAAAGAGACTGGTCGCTGGCATTCGCTGCCATATGCTTTCCCTATTTATTGTTTAAACTTCTCGTACAGCAATAGACATATTTCGCAGTTGAACGCGGCCCAATTATTTGAACTTTTGTATTCTTTGTTTGAAATAATGAGTAATAAATTTGTATTAAAGTATTTGGCGTTCTTTTTGGTGACGCTTGTACGGTAGGCACCATCCCAGCAAACACATTACGTAAATACAACGTTGTATCCCGGTTGAATCTTAGTCATGTTAGAATTTGACATTGTACTGACGTAGTCACAACGTAAAACTTAAACTTTATATCGCAACGCTGATGCAACGTTGCATAATAACGTTGTATACACATGACACAAGTAAACTTCAGACGCAATTTTTTGTATTAGCAACGGCGTTGTCTGCACGTAAGGTTTTACATCCATAGCATATACTCGTAGTTTCGTATTACATTATTCTTTGTTACAAAATTGTAACGGAGTTACATACGGCATACTACTATTTCAAATAGGGCGGCTTTGTTGGACCAAATTCTATCCTTGAGACGTTGAGACAATGTTGTATCTACGTAAAGTTTACGTAATATCACAACGTTGTGAAGACTTAACTGAGACCACACAAATTTACGTTGTATCTACGTCACAGTGCTAAAATGCAACCTTGTGACAACGTTGTATCTACGGAAAATTGTTAGCTGGGATATTGGAGTCATTTAACTGAATTTTTTAAAACTTGTTGAATTATTTTCGACAGATTTACATGCATTAGGAAGCTTTAGTCCAAAGCACTTTGGTCGGACATACATTTAAAAAAAAAATCAACTTTTCTTGAATTAATTGAGGGGCCAGAGCCCTCTCAGTACCCCCTGTTTGTGATGCTATTATATTGTTCATTAATACTGTGAAAAATGATCTGTATGAATTGGTCCCCAATTAACCCACCCCTAATATCTCCAGTCTAACTATGGTAATTAAGCCTAGCCTTGTAGGTGTCAGCCTAGAGATTCCGGAAATGGTTCAGAGCGGGCAGAGTAAATTGAGGTCCACAGTAGGATTCCTCACCAAATTAGGTTAGGGTAATTTACCTTAGCCTTTGTTAAGCTATGAGTTGATGCTAAGTCTTAGACCACAATGTAGGCCTAATTTTACTGACCCAGCTTATATTATGTCCCCAAACTGAGTTAAAAAACACAACTGATCACTTACTGAGTGTTATTAGACAGTCCCTCTTCTCCTTGCTCAATTTTTGAGAGCGTACTTGCTGGTGAGGATCTTTTTTCGTTGTTTAGCTTCTTCCTTCTCTCCGTTCCGTCTTGTTCACCCGTTCCTTCTTTTCCCTGTCCTTTTTCGCGGGGCTTTTTCCACCAGCGTCCTCTTGGTTTTTTCAGTTGGTTGATCGGTAATGTATGTGTATTACCGAGCACGCTCTATCACACAGTATATAAATACTAATGTGGAGAATAACTCTGGTGAGCAACCAATTAGTTTCATCCACCCAGTTATTGACATAAAAGGAATTTAATAATTGTTAGATTAACTACCTACCTACTCAGTGGACCATTTTCGTTACCTCCCAACTACCCACCGTATCAGTTTTCCATATACTGGGGGCCCCGGGAGATAAAAATCTTGGTGTCATTGTCACCAATTTTTATGTTTGAGTGTAGGCTAGCTTACTATTTGACTGTAAATGCCTGTTAATCTGATTAACAGTGACTATCCTCACCTCATGGAGAAGATGCAGCATTTAATTAGAAGAGAAAATAAACATCCATAGGATGAAACTATCCATGGTCTTTACCATAAGAAAAGGAAAAGCGAAAATTAGAAGATGAAATTACAATTCCCCAGCATCTATTTTTTGTTGTAAAACTAGTCGCGCCTTTAACGCTGTTTGTCGCTGAGATCTTGTGTCTGTCAATGTTGTAGTAGGATGTGTTACCATTCCTACTGTCAAGGGGATAGTTACTGGAAGTTCAGTGTCTCTAGTTGTTAATGTCGGTGGAGAGGGCTCTCCGAAGTCCATTGTTTTGGGTCCAGACTTTAGGGGGTACAAAAGAGAAATGTCTCTTGTTGTGTCACCTGTTGAAGTCCTTAATTTGACCACTCTTGTTACCCCGTCTGCCCCTGGTCTGAGTTCTAAAACTCTAGCCAGAGGCCAGTATTGTCTTGGAGTATTGTCATGTATGAGAACAAGGTCCCCTACCTTAATTGTGTCAGACCAATCCTTCTTAGTCATTTGTTTATCTCTTCCTTAGACCCATCAAGTATTCAGTTTTCCACTGTTTAATGAAATGAGCTTTAACTCTAGTTAAGTGTTGTAACTTAGTCTGAAATTCATCATGTTGTTGCGTCCAGTTTGGGTCTTCTGAAGAGTCTATATTGTAGTCCGGCAGGAGACTAACTTGTTCTCCCCGAATCAAATGATTTGGAGTTAATGGTTCCGGGTCATTAATGTTGTCATTCACATAAGTGAGTGGTCTATTGTTGATGATGTTCTCAATCTCAGCTAGGAGAGTGAGCAACTCAAACAAGTGTATCTGTTTTTTACCAATTGCTTTCTTCAAGCAATTCTTTACTGTTTGTATATTCCTCTCCCAGATAGAACCATACCAAGGAGAGGCAACTGGAATATACTTCCACTTTATGTTTGAATTTTGTACATATAATTGTGTGACTTCATTGCTTAACAAGTCGTTAATGACCTGTTCACCAGCCTTGAAATATGTAGCATTGTCAGTCCAAACTGTCTTGGGTACCGAGTGTCGTGCACAGAATCTCTTAAAGACAACAACAAAAGATTCTGCTGTAAGGTCCTCCACAACATCCAGATAAACAGCTCGTGAGGCAGCACATGTAAACAGTACAATGTACATTTTTTGTTCAGTGTCAACCACCCCTACAGTCAATGCTCCTGTATAGTCAATGCCTACAGTCTCAAAGGGTCTGTTGAGAGTAACTCTCTCCTCTGGCAAAGCAGGAGGATTTGGTTTCCTATAGGGCCTAGCATGAATACGCCTACATGTACACACTCATCAGACTGTTTTAACAGTGATCCTTCCCTTGGGTATCCAATAAGTTTTTCTTAATGCAGTTAGTGTCTGTGGTACCCCCATATGATGTACATCATTGTGTGTTTGTCTGATGATTAATGTTGTCAATAGCTAAATCTAGGTAAAAGGATTGATGTTTGCTTTTGTAAGACAGTTTTGATTTGTCTAATCTCCCTTTACACCTTAGAAGACCTTCCTCATCTCTGAACAAGTTAGATCCACAACTACTGATGGTACAGGTCTTTTGTTTGTTTCCCATTAGTCAAGAATTCTAACTTTTATTGTACTCCTTTTGTTGTGCATGCCCTATCTAGTGCTTGGTTGCAACTTCTGTATAATTATGATTGTTTTATTTAGCTGTTTGTTAATTGTAGTTAAACAGTTGTGAGCAAACCTCAAACAGTAGGTGTGACCCTGACAAGTTTGCTGAAATCAGAATAATGTTCATAATTAGTGATTGGTTCAACCTTTTCATTTGAAAAGATTAAATTTAATGTCAAGTTAACTTGTTCCACAGGCCATTGGTCTGTATTAAGAGCCACTTAGGTCCCATGAACCAAGTTTTGTTTGACTTCAACAACTTGTAGGATAAACCTCTGGTCAGAAAGTCTGCTGGATTTTGTTTAGTTGGAACATAGTGAAAGTTGACTTGTAGGCTTTCATTAGCTTCAGCTATTTCTTTTAGCCTATTTCTTACAAAGATTCTTACTATTAATGCTATCATTCCGTATCCAGGCAAGACAAATCTGACTGTCAAGCCAGATGTGGATATCAGTTATGTTCACATCATGGTAAGCATCCTTAAGCAATGAAATGGTTTTAATGGCTAATGCAGCAGCCAATAGTTCCAATTGAGGTATGGTTCGGGTAGGTTTGAGAGGTGCAACTTTCCCTTTTGCATAAATTAGATGACTTTCTGTAGGACTTACAAGGTACGCACAGCACCCATAAGCCTGTGTGCTTGCATCAGCAAACACATGAAGTCTCTGGGTTATCCCTAAACCCACAGCACCTTTGATTTTAATGTTCTGCACTTTTGTTAAATCAGCAGCTAACTTCTTCCAAGATTTTTGATCTTCATTGTTATTGGTCATCCCACCCAACATTTGTCCTCCAAACTTCTTGGAGGAGAATCTTTGATTTTATTGTTGAAGGCAGGAATAGACCCATGGGATCAAAAATTTTGAAGCCTCTGATAATATTTGTCTTTTAGTATTTGCTTCCTCATCAAGTTTAAAACCTTTAGTACAGATTGAATCATGACTGTTAGAAGTTGCATCCAAATACCAGTTCATACCTAAAGTTTTAACTCTGTCTGATGGCTCAGTAAGACCATTATTATCCTTTAAAATCTTTTTGTTTAAATCCTCATCATTTGAAATCCACTCTCTAAGTTCAAAGTTACCTTGTTGCATAATGTTTTGAGAGTGTTCATAGACTTCAGATAATTCAGATTTTGTTGTGTTGAGCCTATTAGATTGTCTACGTAAAAATGTTCCTTGGAAGTTCAATGTTAAAGAGTTATTAAACTGGTTCAAATGATGTCTAATTGTCAATGCTAATAGGCTAGGTGAGCAATTGGCTCCAAACAACACAACATTAAATCTATAGGTTATGAACCCTTTATTCAAATCAAATGGATCCTGAACCATAAGAACCTAAGTTGGTTCTTATCATATTCATTTTTAAGATTTATTCTCAAAAATGCCTTTGAAATGTCACTTTGTACGGCATATTTATCTAACCTGAACCTCAGTAAGATCTTCACAAGGTCAGAAATGAGATTAGGACCCTCAATCAGGCAATCATTCAAACTGTGTTTATCACTGTCTTTGAGGCTACAGTTATATACTACTCTGAGTTTTGTTGTTGGGGCATCTTGTCGATAAACCCCCCTGTGGGTTAAATAATGACAACCATCTTTTTTAAAAGGGTTATTGTTACTTCTTCAATGAAGCCTTTCTGTAGCTGTTCTTTGAAGACATCACTGTACTTTGAATTTATTATCTTGTTTGAGTTTTTTCATTACTTTATATAAATGTCCTTTAGCTACTTTGAGATTATCTCTTAAAGTTGGACAATTTATTTTCCAAGGTAACTCAACAAAATAACGTCTTTGCACTGAATGGTGTCTTCAAATCTTTCTACCATTAACTGATCTTCTGAAGTTTGATTTGTGTCATGTATACCCACAGATTCTAGCAACCATAAAGTTTGAATTGCCTCATCCAAGTTTCATTTGATAATGATGAATTAATGTTCTCAGTTGATAATATTATTCAAAGTGTTGCTATTCTTACAGGTGTTATGTAGGACTGAGTTGAGGCACATAGTATTTGTTATCACTATTTTGGTTTAGGTCTAGGTTGTATCTGGATAGGTCACCCAAAGGGGCTATCCCTGATGGTCTGATAGCTATTCCATTACCTATCTTCACTATGCCCCTATGAATAAGATGAATATAATCTGCTCACATTACATTTCAATGTTAGCTACTGTGTTGTTTGTGATATGTAGGGACTTCAAAAAGGTTCATAAAAAATGCCTTGAAAGTTCAAAAAAAGTTCATTAAATTTGCCAAAAAGTTCAAAAAAGTTCATAATAAATTCATTACATATCAATTAGATCTATCAATTATAGGTATCAAGAATTACACATCAAAAAGCATACTTCTTCATTGCACTTGCTAAAAGACAAAATTAGATTTTAAAAAATACAAAATTATAAAAACTATGAAATTCCAAAGAAAAACTTTTACTTTATTCGTTAAACAAACACAGAAGTTATTGAACATGTTAAGCAATATCTTTATTCCATTGAAGAATCATATTCTCTTCTATATGCTCGAAAGTTAAGTTCAGTCTCTTTGGCACAACTACATCTTTGTGAAAGGAAAAGAATCGCTCAACTTCGACTGAAACTATTGGAGCAAATTTTAAGGCGCACACAATCTCTGGAGAGCACTGAAAATCGTAATCTCCTCTTCCTTGCAGAATCTGAGCACATCTGGAGAGAACCTCGAAATCAGGATTATTTTTCAGAACATCATTTAATTTGTCTTTATATGAACCTATTATTGTTGTCTTTACATTTTCTACAACATTGATTGCATCCACTAGACTTAAACGACCTTCCAATTTTTTTATTGCATCTGTCAAGCATTTAAAGTTTGATGCTATGAAAGCAATATCTTGTGGTAGCTTTGAATCGGTAATTCTTGAGTATCCACGATCGCTTGTGATTCAGGATCTAATCTTAACACAAACTCTTTTATTTCACTGAAGTTTAAGTTAATAAATTTATTTAAAAGTAAAAAATATTAATAAATTATTAATATTTTGGACTTTTAAAGTAATTTTATGCACTTTTTGTAATATTATTAATAATAATATTACAAAAAGTGCATAAAACTACTTAAAGTTCATAACATTATTAAAAGTTCAAAAAGTTCGTAAAAGTACTAAAAGTTCAAAAAAGTTCATAAAAACTTTTACGAACTTTTTTGAAGTCTCTAGCACTGATATGTCTATCAGCTATATTGTACTGTTTCCTCAAATGATTGATGGTTTGTTCTAGTTTGGGTACAACCAGTTTGTTTTGTCCTACTTTTGGAATAATGACTGTTTTAATTTTTTCTAATTCATTTTCTACATGTAATTCCAGGTCAATTGTCTCATAACTAATTTTGTTTGAGTTATCCTTAACAAAGGATGTGATATTGAGTTCTTGTTCATTCAAGTTTGGTGTCAAACCCAATTTATTAACTAAATTTTGCGAAACAAATGTCTGTTGAGAACAAGAGTTTATAAGACATCTCACTGGAGTGGTGCTACCCTCACCATTCACTAAGTCCAAAGTAATAGTTGGTAAAAGAACCTCAGTGTTTTTTGTTACGTGGTTTGAACAAACAGAATGTCCCATGAAAGTGGCATTTTCTTGATTATCTTTGTTTGGAGGAGGTATCTTTTGAGTTTGAATATTGTTGTTTGGACGCTTCAGTGAATCACACATTGATGAGACATGTGAACTTTTACAAAACTTACAATTGAATCTTAACCTAGATTTAGTCTTTCTTATAATGTCCCTGGACAGTACATTTTTTACATAGGTTCAACTGTTCACATCTTCTAGATCTTGAGTTAAAGTCTTTATATTTGCCACACTCAGTACTACTGTGTTCATCACTTGTACAAAATTTACAATGTGGTATGTAAGTTGAGGCAGCAGTTACATTAAAGTTCTGTAATGTAGGTGTTCGTGTGTTACAGTTGGTCACATTTGATTCTACAGTATCAAGTTTTGTCTGTTTGGCTGTAGCTAGTTGGTCTCTGGGGACAGTCTTTAGTTTATCCATAGTCTGGGTCTTATTTTGTGTTGAACTATTTCTCAATTTGAAATTAGTTAGGATAGTTGGAAAGTGTTTTCTGATGTTTTCAAGATTAGGATAATTTTCTCCCGTCTTTTGAACTAAAACATCTTTAACCCTCAAAGAGAGGCACCTAAGAACTGCGCTTTGTATAATCCAAGATGAAGCTTTAACATCTATCTCATTGTTAACCAGTTGTCCCATAATAGCTTCTAATTGTGAATAAAATTTTTCCCTATCACTATGGTTATCTTTTACGGGTGCAAAATCAATAATTTGTTGAGCTAATTCAAATATAATCTCATCTTTATTAATGTAATTACGTTTCAAGAGATGAATAGCTATTTCATATGAATCACCCACAGCTGGTAAATAGGCTAGATCATGTTATAGGCTGGACCTTTAAGGAAACTAGTTAAGTAGCTAAACTTATCAACAGTTGGAATATAAGGTTTATTATCTATTGAACTCTCAAATTTTTCAATGAAAGATGGGAATTGTACCGTGTCCCCATCAAATGTTGGTACTAGCAAAGTGGGTAACTTAGCCCTAAATTCTTGTGACTCGGGATTTGGCATGCCACTTAAATTTTGTTGAAGGTTAGCTCTACTTTGATTAAAATCAGAAATAGGTTTATTTGGTGTTAAGTCGGTCAAACGAGACTGTAATCTCCTTATGTGCTGTTCAGTTGAGATTTTCTGATGCTCATTATCAGAGTAAAGGTCTATAAGTTGTTCATCAGCCATTTCAGGTTCAATTAACTTTGAAATACTCTCATCAATGGCTATTATATCCTTCTTAAAGTTATCCAATTTAAGAATTACATACTCTAAATCTTCCTTGCCTGGTTGTGCAATATTGTTAAAAGTGTTCATGGCCTTAGTAACAGCGCCCAACTTTCCCCTCTTTTTTTTTTTTAATTGTTTCAATTCCTCACTGTCCATGTTTAAGTCAAAATTGTTTAACTGGGGATCGTAATGAAATATAGGGCAAGAAGAAATTATCAGAGATGAGAGATCAAATAAATTGAGTAATCAGACAAAACAGTAAAGTTTTAAATTTAGTTAAATCCCCCAAGTATTTATGTGCCACTCAGTTCTAAGCTTATAAAAGAATGGGACTCCTTAGATGTAAATGTTTCCTGGTTAGGCCCTAGGTTGTAGACCTAATTAGGCAAGTTTGTTACTTTAGGCTTGGTTAGGTTAGGTTTAAGCTAGACTATTTAGCCTAATTCTGCAATTTTTGTTAAGTAAGGTTAAGCCTAAAGTATGTAAATTCCCCGCATGGGCCACCAATGTGAAAAATGCTCTGTATGAATTTGTCCCCAATTAACCCACCCCTAATATCTCCAGTCTAACTATGGTAATCAAGCCTAGCCTTGTAGGTGTCAGCCTAGAGATTCCGGAAATGGTTCAGAGCGGGCAGAGTAAATTGAGGTCCACAGTAGGATTCCTCACAAAATTAGGTTAGGGTAATTTACCTTAGCCTTTGTTAAGCTATGAGTTGATGCTAGGTCTTAGACCACAATGTAGGCCTAATTTTACTGACCCAGCTTATATTATGTCCCCAAACTGAGTTAAAAAACACAACTGATCACTTACTGAGTGTTATTAGACAGTCCCTCTTCTCCTTGCTCAATTTTTGAGAGCGTACTTGCTGGTGAGGCTCTTTTTTCGTTGTTTAGCTTCTTCCTTCTCTCCGTTCCGTCTTGTTCACCCGTTCCTTCTTTTCCCTGTCCTTTTTCGCGGGGCTTTTTCCACCAGCGTCCTCTTGGTTTTTTTCAGTTGGTTGATCGGTAATGTATGTGTATTACCGAGCACGCTCTATCACACAGTATATAAATACTAATGGGTGAGCAACCAATTAGTTTCATCCATCCAGTTATTGACATAAAAGGAATTTAATAATTCTTAGATTAACTACCTACCTACATTTGTTCAATAATTTTGAAGGAACTTTATAAAAATATTTTAACGACGTAATTGAAACATTACTGTATATAAAAATATTATCACAATGACCCCAACTCTTGTAAAAATTGACTTCGCCTGTGGTAAAGTGAGTCTTCATGTGTTGCGTCAATGAGAAATTTCTGCTTGTAATATTGTCATTCATAGTTTGATTACAAATGTAGGATTCATTTAATGGAAATGATAAAAGTACGTTTGTTTAAACTTTTGGCATCTGGACAATCATTACATTACATTTGGAAAACATGAAGCCACTGGGGCCTACCGAGGTTATCTAAGTCATAAATGATCTAAAGCTATAATTTATTTTATACTAAACCATTTACAGAGCTACGGAAGTACAATTTTAATTTCAAATTTATATTATATGTAGTAGTTAACATTAAAGTCATGACCAAATGTATAACATCAATAAAAATATACTTATTTTTAAATTGCTTTTACTTTTATTTACTTAAAATAAACTCTAAAGAGAGCTGTATGTTGAAAAGGACTGAATACAAATTGTGATGTCATAGCGGTGTTAGCATAATTTATACTATAAAAAGGGACCCAGTTAACAATTTTACGAGATCAACGTTGTCACAAGGTTGCATTTTAGCACTGTGACGTAGATACAACGTAAATTTGTGTGGTCTCACTTACGTCTTCACAACGTTGTGATATTACGTAAACTTTATGTAGCTAGGCGTAGGTTATATAAATGTAAAAATGAACAGTAAATAATTCCTATATTCATATAATTCTTATATTTATTCATATAATTCTTATATTGATTCATATAACACTATGTAACAAAATTTTAGAAAATTTATGTTTAACTTATTTTTTGGTGTTTCTTTATGTTTTTGGGTGCGCTGAATTAAAAAATCGCATTAGTTTTCTCGTGAAAACTCTAGTTTCTTCTAAAAACCATAATCTATTTTTTGTACCTAGTGGCTTATCAGAGAGCAAAATCACAATGAAGAAAAGGAAAGGAAAATAAATTTATTTCATATTTAAAGATATATAATGTGTGTGTGTATAATGTATATACAATGCGTATATAATGTGTATATATAATGCACACAAATATGCTCACAAATCTAAACGGATAATGCTTAAAAATGTACATTTGAGCGACTTTTTCTCTTGTAGTCCTGTGGATTATCTCGTATTAAACACCAGATATAGTCGCCCATCATAGCTTCGTCCCATTTTCCATGATATCTCCTCTCCATGGTTTGGATATCTTGGTGAAAACGTTCACGATGTTCTTCACTTATGTCACCCAAATTTGGTCAGAAAAATTCTAAATGCGAGTCCAGATAGTGTAACTTCAGGGACATTCTACAACCTAACCTTTGAAAGTGTTTGAGTAGATTTTCTACTAGCTCTTCATAGTTGTCGTTTTTCTTGTTACCTGAAACTCCATGGACGACAAGCCGAAATGACTGCCAAGCATGTTTTTCAAGAGCTGTCATTTTTTCTTCTAACTCTTTAGATGCTAACATGCATCTGATCTGAGGTTCAACAAATATACCTCCCTTGATTTTAGCTTCAGAAAGTTTGGGAAATATTGAATGTATATGATAAAGAGCATCACTTGCAGCATCCAAAGCTTTGATGAATTGCTTAATAAGACCAAGCTTGATATGCAGCGGGGGTAGCAAAATTTTGTCTGTTGGAACAAGGGCTTCGTTAAGAACATTGTGTTTGCCTGGATTAAGCTCATTTCTCACAGGCCATTCATTTCTGACAAAGTGCTCACCATCTGCTCTGCTGTCCCAAAGGCAGAGGAAACACGAATATTTAGTGTAACCGCCCTGTAGTCCAAGCAGGAATCCTAGCATTTCGAAGTCTCCACATACATCCCATCTATGTTCACTGTAGTTTATTTTGTCTTGCAACTGCTTTACATCTTCATATTCTTCCTTCAGTTGAACCGAATGAGCCACAGGAATAAAAAAACAAACAAAACATCTTTATTGCGGATCATTCACAATCCATAGCCACTTAACCTAACATACAAGTACATTCTTACGTATACATTGAATTTAATACAGGGTGTCCCAAAAGTCCCTATCTATTTTGTTGAAATAGGCTGAATTTCAAATAAATGTCACACTGACCTGAATACAGATGTATTTATATACAAATTACAAGTATTACACCATTAAAATCTTTAATTAGTAGTTTCCACATGTGCTCCATCTGTATCGCTGCAAATCTCAAAGCGGTCAGCTGCATTGCGGAACACATTTCCGAGCATTTCAGGGGTTATTTTCTCAACTGCTTGCCTAATGCGATCTCGCAGATCTGGTAAATCTCAAATATTTCTGCGATAGACCTCTGATTTAATGAAATCTCAAGCAAAGAAATCCAATGGGGTCAAATCCGGAGATCGCGCTGCCCAGGGCCTATTTCCCCCACGTCCAATCCAACGATTTGGAAAACGCTCGTTTAGGTATGTCTGAACAATTCTGGCATAATGACCTGGTGCCCCATCCTGCTGAAAGACTACATTGTCGAGAATGCCATCTTCAAGAAGTTGAGGTTCTAGAAAATTTTGAAGCATATTAAAGTAAACAGGCCCTGTCACTGTAGCCTCTGCAAAGAAAAAGGGCCTGTAAATCTTAGACTTCGTCATTCCAAGCCACACGTTGACTTTAGGTGAGTTTCTTTCCCATTCAGTGAACTTAGTTGGCTTTTCATTAGCCCAGATGCGACAATTATGTCGATTGATTTTACCACAGGTGTGAAAAGTCGCCTCATCGCTAAACAAAATGTGGTCCATTAAATTGTTATTTTGGATTTGTTCGACCAGTTCCGCACACATTGCTGCTCTTTTGGGAAAATCTTCCTCGTGTAAGCTGTGTAACAGCTGAATGTGATAACACTTCTTCTTCAGCGTCGAACGCAAGATTCTGTGAACAGTTGTTTTGGATATGGTCAATCTGTGGGATGCTTGGCGAACTGACATTCTTTGATCGTCTTCGAACATTATGCGAACAGATTCAATGTTTTGTTGTACTGTTCTTGGGCGTCCACTTCTTCCTTCATCATGCACAGATCCAGTCCTTTTGAATTTGTTCACCAATTTACGAATTGCTTTATCTCTCGGTCCAGGCTTATGAAACTTTCTTGAGAATCGGTCTCTAATTTCACAACATTTCATTCCTCTGATGCGACATGTTACTATCATAACGCGTTCATGCACATCCATCACCAATGATATGGATCTGAAAAAATTAATTAAATTTAAAAATAATAAAAATAAAAATCTAATGCATGTATTTGTCTAGAGAGGTGCATGCAATCATGTCATTAAAATATTCATTTGAAATTCAGCCTATTTCAACAAAATAGATAGGGACTTTTGGGACACCCTGTACAGAAATAATATAAAAATAAGGCCAACATAGCCACTTAACCTAACATACTGGCATACTATTTGATTAATTATCTGACAATTTTATGTATATTGTTATTACCTGAGATATCTTATAACATTTATAACACTTATTATAACATAGCCACTTGCTATAACACTTATTATAACAACTTAATATGCATATATAATCTTTGCTACATTACAAAAATAAAGTATTGTAAGCCAGCAGTTGTCTGAACCAAGACTGCCATATAGGTGAGAGGTACACAGTATCTGAAGACAGGACATTGTACAGTAACACATTAGAGCTGTTTTGGACCCTAGTAATGAAATTATATATATTCTTCCGGATTAACATTTGGCTGGTAGGTAGGATACGCGTAGTAAACATAAAACTGGCACTGCACCATTTGGGTTCCCTACATAGCATATGAAAAATATTATTATAAGCAACAGAGAGTTTATTCATAGTAGTTTTTGTACAGGGCTATTCAAAATGATTCATCCGATTTCAACTGAGAATATTTCCGTACCTATCAACCATGCATCAACTGGGCATACACCACATGAAAGAGGAAATCTCCGAGTTTTACAAGATTACCGCGAGAGGGCTCCAAAGTCACGCCGTGGCCTAGCCTAGCAACAAACAGTCAGTGTGAAAATGGCGTCCGCACAGCAGAAGGCGTTTTGTGTGTTGCAGTTTTCGAGCTGTAAATCGGTAGTCACAGTGCAGCGTGAGTTTCGTCGACGTTACAGAACAGATCTTTTCATTTAAGTGGCAAAGTGAACCGTCAAAACCTTCGCATATGGGGCACGCAACAACCACATGCAACAATCGAGCACGAGCGCGACTCACCTAAAGTTAACACCTTCTGTGCCATTTCCCGGGCAAAGGTTTACGGCCCCTTCTTTTTCATGGAAAACACAGTGACTGGTCACTCCTATCTGGATATGCTGCAGAACTGGTTATTTCCCCAATTGAACGAAGATTCCGGCGACTACATTTTCCAGCAAGATGGGGCGCCGCCTCATTGGCATTTGGATGTTCGCCGTTTTCTCAACGAAGTGCTCACTCGCCGTTGGATTGGTCGCAGTGGGCCCCATGACTTGGTGCTCCACAGCTGGCCCCGTAGGTCGCCGGATCTTACACCGTGCGACTTCTTCCTTTGGGGGTACGTTAAGGATACTGTGTACGTGCCACCGTTGCCCACATCTTTGGATGAGCTCCGAACTTGCATTGTTACTGCCGTAGAGTCAGTGACAACGGACATGCTGGAGCGAGTATGGGAGGAATTCGACCATCGTGTCGACGCTGCTCGTGTAACTAGAGGAAGTCACATAGAGCATTTATGAGGTGAGAGACAAAATTTGGACAGTTTTTCTTTTGGTTGATGTATCACTCACAAATCACTCTGTATTTGTAACATTAAAAAATATTCTCATTTGAAATCAGGTGAATCATTTTGAATAGCCCTGTACACGTATAATTCCACCACAGATGGGATGTATACAATGCAGTACAGTAAGTTCTAAAACGATAAATTTTAACTGATTCTGAAAACATACCAAATTTCCTTACTAGCATGTTACCCTGTGCATACAGCTTTTTATGTTGCCTCTCAATATCAAGTTCATCTCGCAGCTCGTGAGTAAGACATAAGTATTTACATGTGTCTTTGACAGGTATAGTCTGACCATTCATTTCGAAAGACCCACATGATACATGTTTCAGTAGATTACACCTAAAAATCAAAATACAGCTCTTTGCCCCATTATAGGTGATGTCATTTTCTATACCATATTGTTCACATACCTCTAATAGTACTCTCAACCCATGGGGAGAGGGTGACAGAAGAACAAGGTCATCAGCATATATTAAATGATTAATTTTTTCCTTTCCAATGACACAGCCAGTACGTACAGTTTTTAGTTCATTGGTAAGGTCATCCATGTATATACAGAAAAGATAGGGTGATAATATACTTCCTTGCCTAACACCATTAGTCACCTTAAAACCTGATACAGTGCTTCTCCATCTTACAAACATGGTCTGCTCTGTATACCAGAATGCAAGTATCCTAAGTATATATTTAGGTACCCCTCGACACAAGAGTTTCTTGAAAAGTTTGTGATGGTTAACTCTATCAAACGCTTTTGATGCATCCAAAAAACAGGAATATACATTGCTGTTTGACATCTTCTACTTTAGGACGGCTTCCTTTAGCATATAAATACACTTGTCAGTACCATGTTTCACTCTAAAGCCAAATTGATTGTCATAAGTCTGCAAGTAAGTGTTTATCCTATTATAAATGGCATATTCTAACACTTTAGAAAGTATACTGGCAAGTGCTATTGGCCTATAGTTATTCTTATCACAGATACTAGCACCCTTATTTTTAACAACTGACAACAATACAACTGACAAAATGGACTGTGGCAAGTACCCATGTATCATACAGCTTGTGAAACACATTGCAAGCATAGGTATTATACGAGGGCCACAACATTTTAAATGTTCTGCTTGTATGCCATCTAGGCCACAACTTTTGTTATCATCTAACTTATGAATAGCCTACCAGATTTATGAGTCATTAATTAGTAGTTCCTCAGAGCGTTCTAAATTTAGATATATATTTAGTCTATTCCCCCGAGACAATTAAATAGGGTTGGTGTGATAGCGTGGGGTAGACACCCCAGTTAGGTTACTTAGGTTCTAGCAAACAATCAAAAGCACTTACCGGTGCGTTGAATTAGATATTCCTTTGAGAGCCTACCATTAGATTCCTGTGTCCCACAAACGGCCTACCTAACTCTCTCTTACATTACCAATTTAGAAGCTATAGACATTACCCCTAACTATACTTAAGTACGGACAACTTTCTACCCCATTTGTCACCTTAGAAACACCACCTAATTACACTCAGCATCAACGATTAGGTCAGATAGGAAAAAACATCTCTAGGCTAGCCCAAAACAATACGAACAGCCGCGTTGGTTCGTTTATGACTTGCTCTTGCCATTCAGCTTAGATTTAGTGATATTTCCCCGTTAGTTACTTTTAGACTATATACATATATATATACACACGTCACCTCAGTTGGAAACATGTTTCCATTATGTAGTAGGACGCCTTTTAAACTTCTAGATGAACTATTAATAAACAAACGCCAATCAGCAGGCCTGTATTCAATTCCTATCTCAGCAAAAAGGCCATTCACATCACAGCTGCAGCAAAGAGAGCTCGATGCAAAACAGGAGTAGAAAGAAGCGTATCGCAAATGCCTATTCCTGTAGAAAGAGATCTTGACACTTGGGTCCAAAAGATTCCACTCTTTAAGGCGGGACGTCATAATTTATGCATTGGTTTTCGTAAGGTTCATATCCCTGACTAGGTCGTCTATGTCTTTCTGATTGGGGAAATGGGGTGACGTATTGGAGCTTCCCTCGAAGTCAGCATCTTCACTTCATCGGAGGATATTAAAAGCGTTTCTTCTATTTCTTCCATGGTGGGTGGGCATGGAACGGGTAAATCTTCATTATGGGGGACTGGGGCAGTAGAAGATAGGATATTTGGATATAGGACATTTTTTTTACCTTTACCTCTGTTATTATTTTTTTTTATTGGGTTCAAAATCCCAGCTGAGCCGTGAACGGCCAAGCTCTGAAGGGCCAGTTCAACCTACAGCCCAAGTTAAGCTAGATTAAAAACTTACGGACTTGGAGGTCCGATTAGGTCCTACCTCAGGGTTGCTGACTCGATGTGGGCCTACCTTAGACCTCAGTTGCATGAATTTAAGATAAAAAACAAAAGGGGCACTATTTATGGTCTTCTTTCTAAACCTTGCAACAACAACACAACCTGCACTATTGCACGATGTAACAATCTTGTATCTAAACAACATCTAGACAACCAAACTGAATTGCAAGAGAGTTCTCTATAAGACCACACCCTGTAAGTACCCCATTCCACAAACGAGTAGAAAAGACGCGCAGCGCCCCAAAAAATGATGCCACAAGAGTGCCCAAACAATGATGCCACAAGAGCCCATAAATGCTAGCTCTAAATTAAGTGAATTTTTCACTAATCTTACAATTATGAGATGGATATATATACACCTTAACTTAATATATACAAGCAATGCTGCATCAATCAGCTTAGTCATCATATCGCCTTGGGACAACAATGGTTCTTCCTCTTCTAGATTTTCTAACACTCCCCACCGAAGAGGCATTGTTGTCATTACCTTCTGCAAGTTTAGCCAAGCCTTCTCCATGAGGCTGTAACTCAACTGTTTCATCTTGAATATCCGTGTTTTTGCTGATTTCTAAAGCATAGAGTTTTTGTATAGGTCTCTTTAATTTTCCTCCTGAAGTCTTTACCAGTGCAGACCTAACTAAATTGTCTTTGCCAACAAACAACTCTTCAATTATGCCAAGCTTCCAGCATTGCCTTGGTCTTTCATCCCCAATCATTACCACTTCTCCCACCTTGATACAATTTGCATTGGAGCTCTTTACATTGCCTGAGGGGTAATAATTGAGTTCTGGCAAGTATTCCATCTGCCACCTCTTCCACAACTGATCTTGTAGCTCTTTAAGGTACCTGAACCTTCTGGTTAACTCTCCTTGAGTGCTCTGGATAGGCTGCAAGTCTTCTGGCACACTGGGGCTTGATGTTAATCGTTTACCACAAAGAAAATGATTTGGTGTCAATGGCTCTGCATCCTGCATACTGTTATAAACAAAAGTGATAGGCCTACTGTTCACCATTGCTTCTACTTCACACAAAACAGTGCAGAATTCTTCTTTGCTCAAATGAGCATTAGCTAAAAGTTTCTTTAATGGACACTTTACACTTTTCACTAGCCTTTCCCAAAATCTTCCCCACCATGGTGCTCTCTCAACAATAAACTTCCACTGTACCCCTTGGTGTGAAAAGTAGGATTGGAATCCTTCCTCTTTTAGCAAGGACCAAACTTCTTGGAGTTCCTTTGCAGCCTTTTTGAAGTTTCTGCATTATCCGATATGATTTTATTTGGGAAACCCCTTCTGTTCACAAATCTTTTAAAGGCCAAAAGAAATACATCACTACTTAAGTTGCTTACCAACTCCAAATGGATTGCTCTGGTGGTAGCACATGTGAAAAGACATATATAACCTTTGTTAGACTCCCCTTGCTCATACACATAGATTGGACCTGCGAAGTCTACTCCCACTTCATCAAATGGAAGTATAGACACACCATTCTCTTGGAAGTGGAGCCACCTTTTCATAATAAGGTTTTGAACTCCAACGTTTGCAAACCACACATTTATGCAAGACCTTTTTTACTACTTGTCTAATTTTGGGAATCCAAAACCGTTGTCTGATCTCTATTATCACTTCTCTAATTCCAGCATGTAACAACTTATGATGAGTATCCAGGATCAAAAGTTCCGCAAAGTGCTCCCCAGAAGGTAGCAAAATTGGATGTCTTTTCTCCTCTGGAAGCCCAGAAAACTCAATAAATCCTGATCCAAAAACACATCCAAACCCTTGAGAGCAGAATGTGTTGGTAGAACCTGTAATGGACGGCTGGTGAGCAATTCCCTCTCTTCACCAAATTTTTCCTTCTGCACATATACCACCCAGTATTGCCTGGCTTGCTGAATCTCCTTACTGTTCAGAATTCCTTCCCTTCCTGTTTCTCCCTTAATATTGTTGGTAAATCTATATACCCATGCTGTCACTCTTAACAACCTTTTCAGACTGCTGTCCTCAAGCCTCAATATGGGGTCCTGCTGCATAACTTGACAACTGTTCACAGTGCATTTTCTCATTTCACTCACCCATTCTTCTTGAGCCTGGCATTCTCCTACAATAGGCTGATTAGGCCAGTTTTTGCTTCCAAGTTTTAGCCACTCTGGCCCATTCCACCACAAACTTGACTGTCCAAGATCTTTCACAGAAATTCTCCGTGTTGGTAAATCAGCTGGGTTTTGGGTGCCTGGACAATGCTTCCATTGCTTGGGCTCTGTGTGTGCTTGAATTTCCTCCACCCTATTGGCAACAAATGGTTTCCATTTCCTTGCCTGGCTTCTTAACCAGTGCCAAACTATAGTGGAGTCTGTCCAATAATAGCTTGGAATTTCATAGAGGGCCAAAGACTTTTGCACTGTAACTGCAAGCCGACTAGCAATAACTGCACCCATCAATTCCAATCTTGGAACAGAAAGCCTTTTCAAAGGTGCTACTCTGCTTTTTGCAGCAACCAACCTGCAACTTACTTCCTCTTTGAATTTGCCTCTTATATAAATACAAGTTGCATAGGCTTCCTCACTTGCATCACAAAAGATGTGCAGCTCCAAATTGTCTGGACTATTGTTCAACTCTCCAAAGTACCATCTTGGGATTTCAATGTCTCCAAGATGTGCCAATTCTTTGAACCAATATTTCCACCTTACTGCCATATGATCAGGTAACTCTTGGTCCCAACCAAGTCCAATTTCCCAGAGGCTCTGAAACCAAATGTTTTACTTTATCACAAATGGAGCCAGGAATCCAAGAGGATCAAAGACCTCTGAAGCCAAACTAAGAGCTGTACGTTTAGTCCACCTTGTCTCATTCTCAGCCAGCTCTACTAAAGATTTCCCATTGAAGGTAAACAAATCCTCTCCTTACTGCCAAACAATGCCGAGCACTTTTGCGTCTATTGCCCACAACTCCTTAATACCAGAATCCTCAATACTTTCTGCTGCATCAGGTACTACACAGGACTGACTCATAAAGTCTTGTAATTGAGAATGATTGGTCTGCCATTTTCTAAGCTCCATGCCAGCCTCCTTCATTATAGCTCTTGCCTCCATGAATATCTGTTTAGCCATTTCTGTATTATCCACGGAACACAGCAAATCATCAACATAAAAATTTTTCCTTATGTGTTCAATAGTGTTAGGATAGACTTCAGAATATTTTTTAAAATGGTACTGCATAGTAGCTGCCAACAGAAATGGACTAGAGCTGAGGCCAAACAACACTGACTTCATTCCATATGCTTGAATCTTAGGTTCATTTTCCAACAAGTCTTTCGTATCCACCCACAGATACCTTACTGCATCTCTGTCCTCTGGTTTTAACTTTATCCGCAAAAAGGCTTGCTTCACATCTGCAGTCAATGCTACTCTACCAAACCTGAATCTCAGTAACAAGGAAAATAAATCTGCATTTAAATTTGGCCCAGCATCCAAACAGTCATTCAAGGACACACCACCTTTGTCCTTGACTGAGCCCTCAAAAACTACCCTCAGTTTGGTGGTAGTTTTGTCTCGCCGTACCACTGCATGGTGTGGCAGATAATGTGCCTCCTGACTCACCAGCTCACCTTGCACCCTTTCAGCATAGCCCTCCTTTACATAGCTTAGGATGGCCTTATTGTATTCAATTAACAACTTCTAATTTTTTTTTAGCCTGTACAATGAAGTCTCCAACCTACGATTAGCTAGCTGAAGGTTTGAACTGGGTTTGCAAGAATCCTTCCAAGGGAGGCCAACTTCGTAGCAACCATCTCTAAACCCAATCCCTTTTTCAAATTGCTATAAAACATCAATGTTCACTGTACTTGCCTGTTTGTTCTTTATGCCAATGGATTCAAGTTCTCAAAACGCTTTCAAACGCCTTTCCAAACCATGGCTGTTCTCAATCTTAACAAAAAGCTTTAACCTCCATTTCATTGCAATAGCTACCATGTAGCATCCAGCCTAGCTTACTTTCAATAGCTACCGGGCCTCGAGATGTGCGGACAATATTAACAGCGATGAAGTTCCAATAATAGTCAGCTCCAATCAAAAGACTAATATCTTCTGTTCCTTCAAACTTATTATTGCCCAAATTTATTCCTTTAACTTGCAATTCTTGGACACATGCCATATCTAAACAAGTAGTGACTGGAGCACAAAGTTCCTCAATCTCTACAGCTTGGACCTTGATAGTGGGATTTTGTGGTAACAAACCCTTAACCAGAACTTCTACCTTTTTAACTTTGGTTCGGTTTTGAACGGAACCCCCAAACCCAGAAATTCTTAAATTTTCCCTCTTAAGTTCTTTAAACTTCAATTTTCTGGAAATTCTGGTCTTAATAAAGCTACACTTGCTACCACTATCAAACAACACTCTTACAGTAGCTTCTCCATCATTCCCAATTAATAAGGCTGCAGCTGTTTGCAATAATCCCCCTTTACTTTTACTCCCTTTCATAGCAGTGGCATGTGCCACTGATGTCTCTACTTCTGGGATAGGCCTACTAGGAGTGTTTTCACACAATAATGGCTGATGCCTGCCATGACATTTTTTGCACAAAATTTTAAACTTACAAAACTTGCTCTGTGACCTTTCAAAAAACATTTAAAACATGCTGTGGACTTAGTTACCCTGTCCTTTCTCTCCTCAAAAGGTAAAGCCTCAGCCACCTCACATTTATATGACGTGTGGTTGCCTTCGCAAAATATGCATTCCTTGATTCCGTTTAATTTATTCTCAGAGGATGCATGTAGAGCTGACACTGTACCTGGGCTATTCCTTTTTGTAGAAACCTTGGTACTGTGCCTGCCTTTGTCCCCTTGTTTAACATCCCACTGTGCAAACTCAATTCCCTCGTCTTGCTAATTCTGTGCCTAAAAGACTTAACATCTGCTGAAGGGGGATGTACACATGTTTTGTAGAGTGTCCCCTACTTAATTCAAGCAAAATTGAGCTAGGCAATTTAGACTCCAGTATAGTGACCAACATTATACCATACCTTTCCATTCCTACACCCAAGTTGTCCAGGGACTTTGTTCTAACTTCAAATTCATCATATAACTGCCGTAACTCCTTAACACTATTGAGATTATTAACAGGAGGTATAGCTAAAAGTTCACGGAGGTGGCTTTTAATTAAGATCTCTGGCTTACTAAACCGTTTCTTTAATATATCCCAAGCTACATTATAATTAGCCTCTGTTAATGCTAATCCTGCTATTGTCTTTGCTGCCTCCCCTTCCAAGAGGGACTGCAAATAATTAAACTTCTCCACCGCACTTAACACTTGACTAAAATGAACTGCTGATTGAAAACTGTCTGCCCATCCTTGCCATTCCTGAATACTCCCAGAAAATGTTTTGAGTACAAGCCTCGGTAATTGAACTGCAGATCTGTTAACGTTAACTTCACAAACACCATTTGTTGAGGGTTATGTTTCATTATTAGACCTGGTCTCTAACTGTACTGAGCTGCTAAACTCTTTTGCTCGGTGGCATACTTTAATGATATCATCAATAATCTCTTCAAAGTAAATTATGTTATTTTCTATTTCATCCTCTTCTATAAGAGCCTCACTTTTAACATTTACTTCACTTAGAGCAACCTTTTCAGTTTCTAATATGGAAAGCTGCGCAGTCACTAAGTTTAAATCCTCTTGTTCTATGGCAGAATCTATAGTGGCAATGACCTTTGTAATTAGACCTTTGTAGGCGCTTCTCCTTTTTTTAAACTTGGTCTGTTCAGCTGCACTCATCTTCAATGCAAACAACAATTGGGCTCAATGCCAAATAAGCTGAATTGGCAAAAATACTTAACCAAACTGATCAAACGTAAATTTTGCTTTTTTTCAAATAAACTTAATTGCTTGGTTGGGGTACTGACCAACCACCAGTATGGAATACCAAATTTTCCACCCAAGTAACTGGCGCACCGAAGTCTACAACCTTCGCCTACGAATAATAAACCAAAATTAACCAAACCGGTAAAAATGTAGGCCAAAAACAACGACAGACGAGTGGCCAATTTTCGCAATTGGGCGACCAAACTTTCTACCCTGGGACCTTAACTCAATTATGCTCAACCCGTCTAGGCCTAACTTGGGCTACAATTTGCACAATCAGAACTTTGCCGAAAAATAGTCACTGACTCAGTCTTGGGTTAGAATCCGGTTCAGAAGGACCATGTTATTATTTTTTTTATAGGGTTCAAAATCCCAGCTGAGCCGTGAACGGCCAAGCTCTGAAGGGCCAGTTCAACGTACATCCTAAGTTAAGCTAGATTAAAAACTTACCGACTTGGAGGTCCGATTAGGTCCTACCTCAGGGTTGCTGACTCGATGTGGGCCTACCTTAGACCTCAGTTGCATGAATTTAAGATAAAAAACAAAAGGGGCACTATTTATGGTCTTCTTTCTAAACCTTGCAACAACAACACAACCTGCACTATTGCACGGTGCAACAATCTTGTATCTAAACAACATCTAGACAACCAAACTGAATTGCAAGAGAGCTCTCTATAAGACCACACCCTGTAAGTACCGCATTCCACAAACGAGTAGAAAAGACGCGCAGCGCCCCAAAAAATGATGCCACAAGAGTGCCCAAACAATGATGCCACAAGAGCCCATAAATGCTAGCTCTAAATTAAGTGAATTTTTCACTAACCTTACAATTATGAGATGGATATATATACACCTTAACTTAATATATACAAGCAATGCTGCATCAATCAGCTTAGTTATCATATCGCCTTGGGACAACAATGGTTCCTCCTCTTCTAGATTTTCTAACAACCTCTCTTGTAGAGTGAAATGTCTACCATGCAGAAGTAGCAATCATCGTGGTGATTGGTTTGCTCCCTTCAAATGCGAGGAATAGCAAATGGCATGCCTTTTCTGGTACCTCGCAGCCATCCTTCTAATGTGGAACGGCAGCTTCCACAGCAAAAGTGAAGTGCCCATGATTTATCTTGATCGCCCATGGGCATGCCAAAGTAAGCGTGATATGCTGTACAAAACTTCGTTCCTGTGTCATTTTTGTGCTTTACTTGCTTTAGATTGATGTAATGGCCGCAAACATAACAAAATGAATCTGCAGAGTGTCTACAGGATCTAATGGTAACCATCACCATATAATTCTAATTCAAATATCTGAAAAACAAAAAAAAAACATTTTATAAACAGAAATAAGAAACCAAATGTGTACAAATATTTAATAATGGGCCTTAACCAATAAAAACATTACTAATAAACCCCAGTTTTGGGGACATTTTGAATTTTGCACTTGAAATTACTTTTGCTATCTCAGAAAAATGCCTTAAAAATGACGAAAAAGTAAGATTTCTAAATTTGACCATGTCATAAAAACTATAGCTTTCCGAACAAAACCGATGCCAAATCTGTAATCAGCGTGGCCGAAACACATGGAAAAGATCGAAAAATCAACATAAACAAAAAATTTGTTGTACAGTGTATAATTCTTATATTCATTCGTATAATTCGTATATTTATATAATCCTTATATTCTTATACAGGGTGTCTCAAAAGTCACTATGTATTTCGGTGACATTAGATGTTTTTTTAAAAAATGCTATGCTGACATAAAGATATGTACTTCTGGTGCAAATTTGTGTATTTACAGTAAAAAAAGTTAATTGGTTTATTATCTTGACATGCTTGAACAATTCCTCGAACCTCAACTTCTTACAGATGGCATTCTTGACGCAGTAGTTTTTCAGCAGGATGGAGCACCGTGCCATTATGCAATAATTGTACGTGATTATCTTGACAGACGCTTCCCCGGTCGCTGGATTGGTCGTGGGAAACAACTTATCACTTTGAGCTCTGTAGAGACACTGATGGTCGCCATGTGGAGACAGATAAATAAATAGCACTAATTCTTTGTGGCACTTACTTTGAAATAAATATATTTTTCATGTCTTAAACCAGTTTTTCGTAATTCCCATTATTTTTCAAAATAGATAGTGACTTTTGAGACACCCTGTATATACTAGTACAGTTCCCGTCGCGTCGCTTCGCTGACGGTTAGACAGGCTAAACTACAAAAAAAGAACCCAGCCGTGAAAATTTTGAGCTTCACATTGTGTCAACATTTCTGAATCTGGTATCTCCCAAAACCTCCTCACCCCCATTCATACAACTTGGGGGCTAACCCCCTCCCCATTACCCCCACCCCTCCCCATTACCCCACCCATCCCCCATTACCCCACCCCCACCCTTCCCCCATCCCTCCCCATTACCCCCACCCCCACCCTTCCCCATTGCTAAACTACAGAAAAGAACACAGTCATGAAAATTTTGAGCTTCACATTGCCGCCCGTAATACAATTTCTGAATTTTTTTCTCACAATTTTTTCTCACAATTTCTGAAAGTGTGACGGACGGACGGACGGCTCTCTTATTAGAGTATAGACTAGTACAGTTCCCGCCGCTTCGCTGACGGTTAGACAGGCTAAACTACAAAAAAAGAACCCAGCCGTGAAAATTTTGAGCTTCACATTGTGTCAACATTTCTGAATCTGGTATCTCCCAAAACCTCCTCACCCCCATTCATACAACTTGGGGGCTAACCCCCTCCCCCATTACCCCCACCCCTCCCCATTACCCCACCCATCCCCCATTACCCCCACCCCCACCCTTCCCCATTGCTAAACTACAGAAAAGAACACAGTCATGAAAATCTTGAGCTTCACATTGACGCCCGTAATACAATTTCTGAATTTTTTTTACAATTTCTGAATTTTTTTCTCAATTTTTTCTCACAATTTCTGAAAGTGTGACGGACAGACGGACAGCTCTCTTATTATAATATAGATTTATATTCATATATTCATTTTGACATATAGAGTCCAAATTCGCATAACGCTGACACGAATTCGGATACATTTTTTATTTGCTTTCTATTTTATTTTTGCTGAATAAGTGGTGAATTATTTCTTTTTACATTACTTAATCATTTTTTTTAGATTTAGCTTAATAATGTAATCTTGTTAAATTCTGCAATGTTCACTTTCTGTATACATTCTCTCTTCGTTGTAAAAGATGAAGTCATGTCTTGCTTAACGTTTAATTTTAAAATCTTAAGCCTTTAATTTTTGCTCATATGCGTGTTTAATTGGAATTCATAGTAAAATGTATATTTCAATTTCCATTTTTAGTTAACTCTGCAGGTCATGATAACATCAGATCTGTCAATATGCGGTTTAAAATAAAAATATGGCTTCATCTTCAAATATCTTGCTTATCTCTCTAGACATTGGTACAGCTAAAATATTTACCTTATCTTCAAATATTTTGAAAAATAATTCAGCCTATTGAGAATAAAAAACAAAACAAGTCAACATTAAATACTAATGATGTCACCAAAAATTTAGTATATAAAGCCGAACAATTTTTCAAATATTCATTCTGATTTGTCTGATCTAACTTAGAGGCTGAGCATTACCTGTATTACTATAACATTTTAGCAGTAAACTACAGCAAGAAAATATCTTTGTCTTCTCCTTCGAGCCTTGCTCTCTTCAGAAAACTTAGTCTTAAATAGACAAAAATAATTTCCCGATATGTTACAAGAAGAATCGAGGAACCTTCAGAGAATTTAGTAAGCTCCACAGAATCCTCCGATCCACTACAAGAAGAAATCGGAGAGTAGTACAGTATAAGAGAAACTTCTGCGATTCCCTATAGGCCTATACGATACCAGATACCCCAGAGCAACAAATCCGTTGCTGCCACCTAACCAGAACCCTCGTCAACGTCGAACCGCCCAAGACCATAGACGGAGGGGTTAACATAAACTCTATAAATCTTAGTTATTTAAAAGATCCAGATTCGTTTCATATTATAAATTAACTAGATTTACTTTTAATATCATGCGTTCATATTGATGTATGCAGGGGCGGATCCAGGAAATGTCTCAGGATCGGACATAAACTTTTTTTTCTTTATTCTTTTTAAGGAAATTAATTTTGTGGCAACCGGGATACATGTACCTTAAGCCATTTTAAGTCTTCAGGTCTTATTTTTCATATATAGGAGCAAACAAACGCAATCGAAAAATCGTTGGTCACCGTGAGCAGGGGGGGGCCCAGACCCCCTCGACCCCCCCTGGATCCGCGCCTGGTATGCAGATGATCTAATTCTTATTTCTCCATCTGTAAAAGGGCTCAGCACACTTTTGAAGGTGTGTGTGAAAGGTATGGGAAGGATAACGGCATAAAATATAATCCTGATAAAAGTCATGTTATGATTTTGAGGACGAAGGCCTACAAGTATATAAAATTTCCTGAATTTCAATTGAATGGTATGGTGTTGTCAGAAGCAACCCAGACTAAGTATCTTGGCCACATACTAACGGATAGTCTTTCAGATGACTGTGATGTTCTAAGACAATGTAGACAATTATATGCTCAGAGAAATATTTTGGTTAAAAAATTTCATATGTGTACATTAGATGTTAAGTTGATTTTGTTCAAAACTTTTTGTACTCCAATGTATACAGCTCATTTGTGGTGGAACGACACGATGTATAATTTGAGGAAATTATATGTTGCACATAATAATATTTTTAGGAGTTTATTAAGGACTCCAAGATTTGTAAATGGTGCTCCTTCTAGTGTCAGTATGCTGTTTGTAGTCAATAAGGTGCCTAACTGTGCCAGTGTCATTCGCAATTTTGTATTTAGATTTATCACTAGGCTTGGTGAGTCAGTCACTAAGATAATAGAAGCCATGGTTAGTGGACTAGTCTCCGATATATTTTATAAATCTCAAATCTGGAAGCATTGGCGTAGGCAATTGTATGTTCATTATACACAGTCATTCACTGGCCTACTTAGTCAGTGCTCCAGACAACTATCCCTTAATCTTCTATGAACCTCTTGTATAATGTTTGTACCTGTTGAGTCTGAAATAAAGTGTTTGTTTGTTTGTTTGAGTACTCCTTTATTGTATATAAATTAAGGAAGAAACATCATTTCATATATTAAAAAAGGAAGAAATGAAAACTGGTATAAACAATGGTACAGAAAGGTGTCTTTTATTTAACCACTCATTTCACTCTCTATTATGAAAATTACCTTTTATCCAATAAAACTTACAATTTCATTTCGTTAGCACATCAACGAGGAAATTGTATCTCCAGTTTGGAAGGATTAACCAACAACAGCAACAATAATAACATCGCGAAAGGCCCCCATATTTTTCTGAAAATATGTAATGTTTATTGTGTTCATTGTCAGATTAAATTTTGGAAAAAAAGCATTCGTATTAGAGTTTAGAGTACATGATATAATTAACTGTTGCAGTAATAGTGAGTAAATAAACTATGAATTATCGCTATTCCTTAGATAGCTTTATTTTTACAATTTCTTGGATTTACTGTGCTTGGTCTATTTAGTAGAGAATATGCCTCATATTCGTCTGAGGAGTTTGGTTTTACCTTTGGAAGGTCAGCTTGCATAATTCTGCAGTTTGCAAAGGAGTTGAGTCCTAAACCACCACAATGCACCAGGATTGCACACAAATTAGCAAAGTCTTGAAATTATTCCCCCCCACCCCCACCCCCCTAAGCAACTGTAAGGGGAATCGTGGCATTTCTGCTGAATTTGCATTTACATTTTGCTTGGGGAAACATGAAGCCACTCAGGCATATTGAGGTCATTCCAGTCATGAGCTATATTATAATAAAGTTGTCCAAAATGTTAATCTCGAGTCAGCCAATTAACAGAATTATTGACAGAGCTACCAAAGTACCTTACATAACTTAAGCTAAGAATATACACTATTTATAGTCTTTACCTTGAATTTACCTTGAAGCGATTCTGTCTCAAGGGTGCGCTGCTCCCATGAAGTCCGCTCAGTGCCTCCTGAGGTGGGGCTCAATGTAGTCACCACCCTTCTTTTCTGTTGCTCCTGTCATACGATTTGGTCCACTATTGAATTTGTGAGGGCTGCTCTGGCAGAGGAATACCCTGGCACTGTGGGTTGGTTGGGTATGTTGGCTAAAAACATGTCTAAGTGTTTTTTAAAAGTATCTACTGGGACTGCACTTATATCTCTAAGGTACTGAGGCAAGGAGTTAAACAGGCTACAAACTATCCCTCTCATTTATGAAAGTATCCAAATTTTTCTTAAAACTAAGGAGGTACTATTTACCATATCATTATATCCAAATTCAAAGAAATTTTGAAGGATGTACAATGTAGAAGTGTTCCTTTCAGAACTGTTTGGAGTAATGAGATTGGGAAGTCTATGGTGGAGTGGAGAAGTAGCTAAGGTGATTGAAGGTAGGAAGGGGTAATTATTGAATATTTTACCAATACTGAAATAAATATCCAAAATACATTTTTCTAATATATTTAGGTATGTTTTGTTCAAATATGACTTTCATATCTTGCACAAATGAACCAAAACAAAGTTATGAAACTATTGGTGAAACATTCAATCATAACCAAGAGGGGGTCATTTGGGGAATTTAGGAGTAGTTGTGGACTTGGGGTAATTGTGGGCAGTTGTGAAGTGGGCTGAGTGATCTGATTGAAGAGAGTGAGAGGTATGGTGAAGTGGATCTGGCTAGAGGTAGTAATGCGGATCCAAAGAAATTCTTTAGTTTTTGTGAATATATAATGAAGTGGGCATGATAGGATTGGCCTAGTAGAATATGATGATAGGATGTTGTTGGTGTTTTGGTGATTATTTTGGCTCTGTTTTTGTTAACCTTTTAATATCAAACTTTTTTGTAGGGTTAAGTCTAAATGCATGTATTTGAAAAGTTAACTAGAGGCAACATGTGATGATAAAGGGTTAAAGAAGGTTTGAATGGCTTTGATTTTGATTCTTTAGATTCTATGAATTTGTGAATCCTTGATAGGATTCATGTGGAGAGGGATGACATTGGGTAGGTGATTCATGCAGTGAAGTCAAATGGAGCTGCTGGACCTAATAATGTGTATACTGGGATTCTCAGAGAGAGGGAAGATGGCAGACATGGGGTCATCATCATTGTAATCAGGGATGGGTTTAAGTACTGGTAGCAGTACTTGTGGACAAGTACAAGTACTAAAGGAAAATTCAAGTACAAGTACCAGTACAGAGCTTTTGCATAATACTTAAGTCCAAGTCCAATTACATAATGATGTACTTAAGTACAATTACAAGTATATTTTTATAGGTAGTTTAATAAAAATCTTTAAAATCAGATTCATCAGGTTCCATATATTGGATGGATTAGATGATGCCATGATGTTATACTTAATGCACACTCATACAGCTATGTGTGGTTACTGTGGTAGGCTGGTAGCTACTGAAAGATTGAAGTGAAGAGTGGCACAGTCAACATGTTGATGCCTGTTGAGACTTGAGAGAGACAAAACAGAGTTGCCAGATAGTACCATTGGGGCTTATAGTATGCCAATTTTAATAAATAATAATTTATAATAATAGAAATAATTTATCAATAATGAAAATATAATTGCAATAAAATAATTACTTTGTTGATATTAAATAAATATTTAATTTTGTTTACATGCAACATGTACTTGAAAAGTACTTGATTTTTCAAGTACTTATGGGCTAAGTGCAAGTACATTGACTATTTAAATCCCAAGTACCAGTACAAGTACACAAAATTTTGCACTTAAGTACTTGTACTTGAACCAAGCCACGTCAGGCTAGCATCATAAAAAAGAAAAACTATGGTATTTGTCATTTACCATTACTTATTCAGACTATAGTATTCAGGAAAAAATGCTACTATCAACATCTCCCGACGGACTCAACGAACAAAGGAAAAAGTTTAAATGACAATAGGAATAAAAATAATAATAGGAACAACAACAGGAACACAATAGGGTCATTCTCTGTCAGATCAACCAGTGCCTAACACCCTCATCTCTCAGATTTTGCTGAAATTTGGTTTATAGGGAGTTTGTGGGCCCTGAATCCATTTCTGAAATTATAAGGTCAATCCGACCAACGGTTCAAGAGATATGACCTCGGGAAATTTGAGGTCACTTGCGAGGTCACTAACATTTGGTGATCCATAACTTGGGTAAATAATGGTCACAATTATATAAAAGTATATATATTTAGAATCAGAAAACGACAAGGAATCCAAATATGTAAGTTTTAGAACTCTAGGTTGAAAAATAAAAAGGTTACACTGTAACCAAAATTTGAGGTCACGATTTGACCTCTGAGGTATCAAATGAGAATTTTTTTTTAAATGTAAAAAAATGAAGGCATAGGCATTGGCTATTAGAATCAGCAAAAAAAAGTTTGTTTATGTTAGTATTTTTCATGTAACTAACATATAAGTGAACACCATATTCATAAGTTGTGCGTCAATTCTACCTATTTTTTCACACTTAAGCTCATAATTTGACCTATAGAAAATTAAAATTACATTTTTTTATAGATATAAAACAAAGGCAAAAAATGTAAAATTGTATTTCACTGCTAATCTACACTGGCAATAATAGTTATAATAGTGAAAGGGGAAGACCTACTTAGAGGATTCATGTGCTAGCCTAATACAATTTTTGCATGCTCGATGCTCTCATCAATTTCTTTTTGTGGAAAAATGTATTGAATTCTGCTGCCTCCTCTTAGGGTAGGACAACTCATTACAGTTAATATATGATGTCCTGGTACTGCACATGAATCCTTGTTTGATGGATAATAATATGCACTTGATCCTGATGACCCAGAGGGATGTAGAAAGTTCACAGTGAAATCATCAAACTCTTCACAATATTCCTCCACAATTCCATACCAAACTTGCATGTCATAAATGCAGCCAACATACTCTCCTGGTTTGACACATTTTAGGTTACCAAGCATTGCAGGTTCATTAGTAAAATGACTTTTCCTTATTCTTTTCTTTTCTCCAATGCCACTTGAAATGGGATACACCATCAGTTCTTCCTTGTTTAGGGGAACAAATCTATGATATTTCTGAGTTCCAGGAATAGCCCTACTATCCTTGAATCGATGTTCCAACCGTTCTTCTGCATCTTTCAAATCAGCTGTAGTTACAAAGAAAAAATTTATCTTCTTGTCAAGTTTTCTTCACAAAACTGAAACATGTGTTCTGGTGTAAGAATTTGCCTCTCTGTAGTTCTCTGCAAACTGGCACGAGCAGTAGCTCTTTTCACTGTTCCTCCAATCCCATCACATGCATTTTTGCCATGGGATGTAGCAAAGAAGTGCCATTCACAAGACAGACCAAAATCCTCTTCATGGTAACAGAGATTTGTGAAGTTGTATCTGTTCTTATATTGGCCAGCACATCCATCTGAGAAATAGTGCACCTTCTTCAATTGTGGGCATCTGAATTTAACATATGTCATAAGCTTCAATATGAATGAGTAAACCATTATAGTGTTGTGTTTTAGTGATGCAGATAAGAAACAGACACTAAAATGGCTAAGTTCCTGGTCTGCAGATGATCTATAATAGATGACAAAAGGGTGAACTGTACACTGTGAATTGTCCCAGTGAAACCCTTGGGCAGCATCCTGGACAATGAAAGAATAATTCTCAGAGAAATCACCTACTATAACTACCTCGCTCTGAGGTGGTAGTGTTTCTTTCAACTGCTTGAAGTACTGTGATTGTTGCTGAGCAACAAAGTGATGACGAACCATGCGGGATATTTTCATGCTTAGGGATGATAAGTATTCATGAAGTGGCTCCACCTTATCAACCATTGTACAACGGTCAACAGTCACCCATTGCTTGTAAGATATTTCATTTGGAGCTGATTTCACACTGTCAAGTAACTCAAGAAAATCCAGGACACCCTCTTCTCTTGGGCAGTCATTGCAAAGTTGCATCATGCAAGTCTCTCTTTCTGTACTGCAGACACTGTAATCCATAAGATCCTTGTATGAAAGACCTCTTTCTCCCAATGCAGCCAGCTGCAATTTTGGATTTTGATGGTATGTGCAGACACAGACAGAATGAGTCCCACCACTACCGGCAAGCACACAATATGATGGCCGTAATTTTGCAAATGTGGAAAATCCTATTTTGGGATTCTTTTCATCATTTTTATATAGTTCAAACATCTCTCTTAAATTCCAGAGGACCAATCGTTTTTGCACCTTCATTGCACCTTCAGCACTGATAACTTTCACGCAATCCTTTTGGCCAGGACACATACGACTAACCTCTTCTGACTCATAGAATCTTCTAACTATATCTTTGTGTTCTTCAGATATCACTTTTCCTTTGCTCATTAGTGGAATCTTCGGAAGGATTCCATGTTCTGATTTAAGTGAACGGCTTCTTTTCACCATGTATGTTGTAGTTTGAAAGAAACTAGCTGTTTTTTCAATTGTGTATGGTGAGTGTGTCAATATTTGTAGTTTGTGATGGTGACATTTGCTCTCCAGGAATGACTGTTTCAATTCATTCATTAATTTGTCTAGATGTTTTTCAGATTTAGTTTCAGGTTTTGAAGTATCACTTACCTCCTCGGTAATTTGAATACCATAACTGAGTTCTAGCCTCTCCTTCAGGTGTTTCTGAGCAGATGATAGCTTACCACGAGCCTTGCGCTTTTTCTGGCTTAATGACAGCCCTTCTGAAAAGAACAGAAAAAAAGGTTTCACACACCTGAATATTAGTAATTAAATATTAATTATAGTACCTTAAATGCTATATAATTGGCTATATAGTAGATCAAACAGACCTTGTAGTAAAGTATAAGTTATTATATTAATTTATTACTTACTTTTTTAACTGGTGTTTGGTCCAGAAATGCTAGAACTGGTTCAACTGAAGTTGAAGGATTTTCCTTTATCAAGCAATCACTGTCATTGTCCAGATCTTGAATTGAAGAGATGTTACTCAAGCCACTGATAGTAGATGATTCATTTGAATCCTGCTCAGACTCGTTGTTTTCAGTGGTACTAAGTATAGTGGGGTTTTTCATTATCAGTGTCCAGCAGTTCACACACAACAATGAGTCTTTTTTCACTCTTCCAGCACATTTTTCAACAAGTACATCAGTCACTTTTCTAAGATTGATTGTTATGCGTTTCTTGTGTTTTTGAATAGGGTCCTGGCAGTATTTCAAGTGCCGAACCATTGTATTTTGATCTGTAAAGATATAGGATTTACAATTAGGTAATATATATTTTTTAGAAAATATATAGCTATACACACTTAATATTTTAGGCCTTGATAGTCTCTGAGGCTCATTAAAACACCATACCCACCAGCCACCCAGTGCTGGCTGGAACTGTACTAACCTGTAGACAAGGAATTTTGCAACTATCTGTGTTGATTCTGCACTTAGACAAGTAGCAACATGTTTCAACAGGTTTGTTTAGGCTACATGTGAGCTTAGTCTTCCCCTTTCACTATTATAACTATTATTGCCAGTGTAGATTAGCAGTGAAATACAATTTTTATTAAATTTTTGGAGCTTGAGGTCAAATTGATAGCTAAGATATAAAAATTCCTTGAAATGACAAGCAATTTATAAATATGGTGTTCACTTATAAGTTAGTTACATGAAAAGTACCAACATAAACAAACTTTTTATGATTGTTTCTATTAGTCAAGAACTCTGACTTTGTTTTTTATATCTATAAAAAATGTAATTTTAATTTCTATAGGTCAAATTATGAGCTTAAGTGTGAAAAAATAGGTAGAATTGATGCACAACTTATGAATATGGTGTTCACTTATATGTTAGTTACATGAAAAATACTAACATAAACAAACTTTTTTTTGCTGATTCTAATAGCCAATGCCTATGCCTTCATTTTCTACATTTAAAAAAAAAATTCTCATTTGATACCCGAGAGGTCAAATCATGACCTCAAATTTTGGTTACAGTGTAACTTTTTTATTTTTCAACCTAGAGTTCTAACACTTGCATATTTGGATTCCTTGTCATTTTCTGATTCTAAATATATATACTTTTATATAATTATGACAATTATTACCCAAGTTATGGCTCGCCAAATGTTAGTAACCTCGCGAGTGACCTCAAATTGCCCGAGGTCATATCTCTTGAACCGTTGGTCGGATTGACCTTATAATTTCAGAAATGGATTCAGGGCTCACAAACTCCCTATAAACTAAATTTCAGCAAAATATGAGAGATGAGGGTGTTAATTTCAATTTTTTTTGGTTGATCTGACAGAGAATGACCCAATAAGAGAACAAGAAAATTTTTTCAACATCTCAGACACCTTACGAATGCTAAATGTCATCCACATGCAGTTGACACAGCTGGAAACCCCCGAGCCAAATTGTTACTGGGCAAGAAGCTACCAATACAAGTAGGAGGAAACGGATCTCTTTCCGAGGATCATAGAGCAACGAATCAAGCGATATCGAAGGAAAATGAACTTGAAATGCACAAGGGGCAATGAAAAACAGAGAACATAAAAATTGTCCTGGCTAATATTCAAGGAATAAGACCAAACCAATCACTCAATAAGGTTTCGTACCTGAAAGGATTTATGGACGAAACAAGGGTGGACATCGCATGCCTCACAGAAACTCATCTTAAAGATTACCAAGGAAATTGTGAAAACTGCGAACATTGTATTGATAAGAAAGAGATAAATATAGAGGGCTTCAACTTACTAAGAGTGGATAGAATGACGAGACAGAAAGGTGGCTGTGCTATATATGTACAGGAAGGTCATATGACAGAGACGATAATAAGTAAATCAAACAGCTATGTGGAACTCCTAGCAGTGAAAATAGAAAAACTAAACTTTATAGTAATAGTCATCTATAGACCTCCAAGCGCCCCAACCGAAAAATTCTCGGAGGCCATTGATGACATTAGAAAGCTAATAAAGGCCATAAACCCTCCATCCCCCAATATAATGATCTGCGGAGACTTTAACTTCCCATTTATAAAACACAAAAAGGTGAATAGGAATATATATATTCACCAGGACAAGGGGGGCACAAGAGAAGATCAGGAACAAGCAAAAATGTTGATGGCTCTCACAAACGAGTTTATGCTGACACAGGAGATAACAGAAAATACCAGAAAAAATAACTGCCTGGATCTGGTATTCACGAATAACACGAACTTGATTGCTGATATAAAAATAACCCCAACCATTATCTCAGACCACAACTTAATTGAGATATCAACAAATATGATGGCAGCATTAGAAGACAATACACATATTGTGGAAAGAAGTAAATTTGGGGCCTTTAACTTAAACTCGAAGACTATAAATTGGGAAGCAATCAGATCACACATGGCCCAAATAGAATGGAGAACAATTTTTGAGAATAAAACAACTGAAGAAATGCTAACAACCTAGGAGGAAAAAACGCTGAGAATTTTAGAAAAATATGCTCTGAAATCACAGCCAAAAGGAAAGAGGAGCTGGCTAGAAAGGCAAAAGAGAAGACTATTCCGCAAAAGAAAGAGAGTGGAGGCGAAGTTAGGAAACTGTGGAGATAATGACAGGAAAACAATAAAAGAAAAACTGGAGGGTATCGAAGGGAAATACAAGCCCTGATTAAGGACCATACAGAGAGGGAAGAGGAAAAGGCGGTAGAAGCAATAAAGGAAAATCCAAAATACTTCTATAGTTATGCAAAAAGGAAAACAAAAACTCGCGCCGCTATTGGGCCTTAAGGACAGGAAATAATGAACTAACCGACGATCCAAAAGAAATATCTGATACATTGAGAGCTCAATATGAATCAGTTTTCAGTACCCCAAAAAGTGCCAAAGCGATACCTGATATAAATGCATTCTTTGAAGAGGAATTGCAAGGAGAGTATATAACAGACTTGGAGTTTACACCAGAAGATGTAGCGAGAGCTATAGGGCAAATGAAACTACATTCAGCTGCAGGTCTGGACAATTGGAACGCATTATTGATTAAAAACTGTAAAAATGAAATAGCTACACCTTTATACTGGATATGGAGAAGATCCCTAGACACTGGGGAAATACTGAGCATCTTGAAAAGAGCAAACATTGTCCCTATATATAAAGGAGGGGACAGATCTCAAGCAAAGAACTATAGACCAGTGTCATTGACGTCCCACCTCACCAAAGTATTTGAAAGAATAGTTAGAGAGAAAATTTATGATTTCCTGGAGACATGGGAAAGATTCAACAAAAATCAGCATGGATTCCGGTCAGGTAGATCATGCCTATCACCAGGGTTGTGGAGTCGGTCCAAAATTTTCCGACTCCGACTCCGACTCCACACATTGTCAAAAATTTGACTCGACTCCGACTCCGACTCCACATTGTAAAAAATCTAAAAATCCGACTCCGACTCCTCACATTTTAAATATACGACTCCGACTCCTCTAGTGTTTCACTCTATAATTATCATAATAATAAGACATTTCATCACCACCACACTAAGTGTGAAATTTTATATTTTATATTTTATATTTAAATAAATATTAATTGTATATTCTGAAAATGTAAAAAAAAAATATTAAAAAAACTTAATCTAGGGGCTATCAATGAATAAGGTTTATTGACCAAAAAAACTAAATAACCTAAATGTTAGTATTTAGGATTTAGAAATTAAGGGTGACACAGGACAGAAATTGGAGTCGGAGTCGGAAGTTTTTTACCGACTCCGACTCCGCCCTGAAACGTACGACTCTCCGACTCCACGACTCCGACTCCGACTCCACAACCCTGCCTATCACAACTAATAGAGCACTACAACAATATCCTAGATGCATTGGAAGGCAATGACAACTACGATGTTATATACACAGATTTTGCTAAAGCTTTCGATAAATGTGACCATGATATAATAGCACATAAAATTAAAGACATGGGAATAATAGGCAAAGTGGGAAAATGGATCTACAACTTCCTTAGTGATCGTCTGCAGGTCGTCAAAATTCAAGGTATATCATCATCAGAATCGGAAGTACGCAGCTCAGTACCACAAGGGACAGTACTGGCCCCACTCCTGTTCATTATCATGCTAACAGACATAGACAGCAGAGTAAACAGCAATAGTATAGTAACATCCTTTGCAGACGATACAAAGATCAGCAGAAAAATCAGCGATGTACATGACGTGGAGGCCTTGCAGAGGGACACGAACAAAATATACAAATGGTCAGAAGACAACAACATGTCATTCAACGGCGAGAAATTTCAGCTCTTGAGATATGGTAGAAAAGAAGAACTTAGACTGCATATTATGCTCCAGATAGACAGGAAATTCAGAGAAGCATTAAAGTGATTGATCTCGGGATAATAATGACAGATGATGCGAAATTCGAAACACAAAATCAGATAGCGATAAATAAAGCAAAAGAGTCGCTGGACAGGTTCTAAAAACGTTCAAGAGAAGGGACAGGACAGTAATGATTGCCCTGCTAAAAACACTGATTATACCAAAACTTGAATACTGCTCAGTTTTGACGTCCCCATATAAAAAGAAAGAAACTAATAAACTAGAAGAAACGCAAAGGCATTTCACAGCCAAAATTGATGGCTGCAAAGAACTCAACTACTGGGAAAGACTACGTAAACTAAATCTGTACTCACTGGAAAGAAGAAGAAGAGAGGTACATCATAATCTACATATGGAAAATGATCGAAAAACTGGTACCAAACCTAAAACTAAACCCAATTACAGGTGATTGAAAAACTGGTACCAAACCTAAAACTAAACCCAATTACAGGCGTCCCCTGTTATACGATCATTCGGTTTACAATTTCCTGCGTTAACGATTTTAAGAAAGTACCCCCATCTTTCGATTTATGATTGCCTTATTTCGCGTTAACAATCTCCAACTTGAAAGCATGTCTCAGAAAAGGCCAAGTGCTGGTGCTTCAGGTATTGCTAAGAAGCCTCGCAAGAGTTTGAGCTTGGAGGTTAAGCTTGACATTGTCAAGCATCACAAGAATGGACAAGGGGCTAATTCGATAGCGAAGATTCTTGGACTGGCTCAGTCCACTGTGTCGACAGTGATCAAGAATTCCGACAAGATCCTGGCAGCTGGCGAGAATGTGTTGTCGTTATCTGCCAAGAGGATAACGAAGAGCCAGGATTCAACTATCCAAGAGATGGAGAGGCTTCTCAATCTGTGGATAGAGGATCAGAACAGGCGCAGGATGCCTCTCTCCACTGCCCTTATCTGTGCCAAGGCAAAGAAATTGTGGGAGGACGTCAGGCAGTCGAGAGGTGAAACCTCCGAAGCGTCATTTAAGGCGAGTTCTGGCTGGTTCGATCGCTTCAAAACACGCGCTGGTCTGCATAACCTGCGCCTGACGGGTGAAGCTGCCAGTGCTGATCACGTCGCCGCGGAAGAATATATAGCAAAATAATAGTGGAATCTGCAAATTTTGGGGGTCTTCCAGAATGGTTGGGAACGTATCCCTATTTTTCCCATAAGGCCTTCAGTTCGATATACGATCATTCGATATACGATGGGGTTTTTAGGGACACATCCCAATCGTATAACGGGGGACGCCTGTACCATTCAAACAACACTGGAAAATAGGAAAAGGCAGCATGTGTAGTGTTCCCAAATTAAAGGCACGACAAGGGACCTCCTCAACTCTGAAGGAAAATAGCTTGGTTGTCAGGGGGCCAAGACTTTTCAACCAGCTTCCTAAGGACCTCAGAAACGTAACGGGGGTCAAAGTTGAAGTCTTCAAGAAAAGACTGGATGCCTGGCTCAGGACAGCACCAGATGAGCCGGGTGTGCCTGGCTATGTACGGTGGAGAGCGCAAGAAAGCAACTCGCTCCTCCACCAGGCCAGACCTAGAGGCAGGGCCACCAGCTTGACCGTGTGAAGAGAGACCAACGCACGAAACAACATAGGGTTCATAGTGGATTTAATTATCCCAGAAGAGTTCCTTGTTCCATGCACTGTCTGTGTGTATCATAAAAAACTCAGGGGACCATTCTGAGTTCATTCCCATCTTGAAACAGACATGTTATGTGCCTTGAAAAGTGGACACTCAATTCTGCCAGTTGAGGTTTAAGTTTTGATTTTTGGCTAAAAATATAATAGTTACCCCTTTTTCTTTGATGTATTCAATCTGACGTGAAGGCAGCGAGTCTTTTGCTTATATTGAGGTTCTAAATGTAGCAGGGCTAGGCTGCTTTAAACCCTAGATCCATGTCCCAAAGCTGGATCCTGTCTGCTTTGTAGATAGCTAGTGAGGGAAGCTATATTTATGGGACCTCTTTGCGAGTGACCCGTTGCCCATGTCGGGCTAGCATCATGAAAAAAAAAACTATGGTATTTGTCATTTACCATTACTTGTTCGGACTATAGTGGATTTAATTATCGCAGAAGAGTTCCTTGTTCCATGCACTGTCTATGTGTATCATAAAAAACTCAGGGGACCATTCTGAGTTCATTCCCATATATATATATATATATCCCATATATATATAATTAATATGCAGCTTCTGATTCCTCCCAGTCCCAGCCAGCACCAAAAGGTGCAAGTTGTTCAATTTTATGGCTGCTCCAGCTCCCTCTGCAGCTTCTCAGAATCCTATTGTCAGCCAGGTGGACAGTTACCTTGACCAGCCCTGCATTGATGAGGACTGCAATCACCTGACATGGTGGAGGGACAATGCATATTTGTATCCTGACATACCTGTTTTTGCTGCCAAGCATCTTTGCATCCCTGCCTCCAGTGCACCAGTGGAGCACATATTCAGTATTGTAATGATCATTACAATGATATTTAAGGGCCTGCAATAATGATGTAATAATAATGAAACAAAAATGCTGTAATGGTAATGATGATGAAAAATGTCTGGTAATGATAATGATAAACCTTGTAATGACCCCATGTCTGGAAGATAGCTTGTTTGAGGCACTGGCTATTTTGTTTGCTGGGTCTATTAATTGTGTGGAGGTGCCAGATGAATGGAAAAGAGCAAATGTAGTACCCATTTACAAAAAGGGTAGTGGTGGGAGGTGGGATATTGTAGGTATGTTGGTGGGCAGGATGCTGGAGGGAGTTGTGATGAGTGATATTCAAGATCATTTGAAAGGTTTTAATCCTGTTTCAAGTTTACAACATGGACTTGGATTGGGAGGATCTTGTTTGTCTGATTTCTTGGACTTTTTGGAGTTTGTGGCTGATCAGTTGGATAGTGGAAGTGATGTGGATGTTGTTTATTTAGATTTTGGTGGGGCATTTGATAAGGCTCCACATAGGAGATTTCTATATAAATTAAAAGCTCATGGGATATCAGGGTAAGTTATTAATTGGATAGAAAAATTGTTAGAAGACAGAGAAAAGAGAGTAATTCTAAATGGCCATGAATCTGGGTGGCAGAAAGTGAAAAGTGGAGTACCACACCACAGGGATCAATGTTTAGGTCCACTACCTACTCTTTTTTTTTATATCTAAATGATTTAGAGAAGGGAGTTTTTCAGTCATAGAGTCCTAGATTTTCGGAATGACTTTCCTATATGATGTGGTAAATAGTGGCTCCCTAGTTAGTTTCAAGAAAATTTTTCATGACTGAAAGAGAGTTTGTAGTAGTGATGTACTGATTCTAAAATTTTGCCAATGTTGATGCTGAGTCTTTGCCAATATTTTAAAAAATCACTTCTTCATAAATTTTACTAGTCTAATGAGAAAATTTTCATTTTCATATTTTTACATTTCAAATTTGTTTAAATGCTTTTCCTTAGCTCACTCCACAATATAGCTATGGTACCAGAATTTGTTACTGGTACTCATGTACCATAGCTAAAATGATGTTAAAAAGTTTTATTACTCTGTAAAATGATAAAATAATTTTATTTTAGTTTCAGAAATTGAATACAGTACCAATATTTAAAGTACCATAATTATTTTTCCATATATTGAAAGTACTTTCTTTCCTCAACAATATAAATAACAATAAAATTTTTTATTAAAATTTTAAGTCCCTGGTGGCCAATTTGAATAAAAAATAGATATAAAATTTGGGTTTGTAAAATTATTAAAATACTTAAAATAAAGTCAACATAATAAGGTGGTTTAATATATAAATTATAAAGTACAACTTAATATAGAATTATTATTGATATAGGGTAGGCGAGTACAGTAGTTTATAATATTTAGAGATTAGCTAGTTAGGAAAAATGTAAATTTATGGGTAACTGAACTTAAGCTTTGCCTTTTTTGTGAATGTTAAATATTTTTATATAATTAGCTACACTTTGAAATGAGTATAAATGATCATATTTTTTGTCTGTTCAATTTTCTATAAATATAAATTTTGTTTTGTAATGAAAAATTTCAAATTTCAAAGAATTAGTGAGAGAATTGGCTGAATTTGGCTGATGCCAATGCCCAAAATGGCCCATTTCTGCCAATGCCAATGATGATTAATTGGTGCAGTACACCACTAGTTCGTAGATTGTAAATACTATATATTTGCTTAAGTTATGTAGGCTACTTTAGTAGCTCTGTCAATAGTCGTATGTTAATTAGCTAACTTGAGATTGACATTTTATAAAATATAGCTCATGACTTGGAAAACCTTGATAGGCCCCAGTGGCTTCATGTTTTCCAAATGAAATGTAATATAATCATCACAACTCTCTCATGCTACAGCCTTATCCCCTTCCCTAACTTCCTTTTTACGAACCTTACAGTCAGTCTGAAGTTATTTTAAATACTATTCTTTAACTCAGTTTAAAGCTTTATGGTCTAAGTTAGGTTATACCTTGGTTGGAATAGGCTAATCAGGCCAAAAAACTGGGCTTGCACTGAATGAACCCCTGAATCTCTCTAAATACTAAGTTAAACTTAAAATTTAGGAATAGAGCTATTTATACTTTAATAATCCCAATAAAGTAAAATGTACAGAATTAGTACTATAATCCTCTAATAATTTGAAATTCAAAAAAAAAACCTGAAGCACAGCAGAGAAAGTCTTTCTACTTTCACTTCTTACTTTCTTATCTTCATATCAAATAGCTTTGTCATTTTCAAGATTTTTCAGCAGAGATTTAGCAATTGGAGAATTCTTTTATGATACTTAGGCCAAAAGCGTTTATCTTTATTCTCAGAAAAGTGTGCATATTTCCTACGGTCTTCTAAAGTGTTATGCATGTTCTTCAATTCTGTTAAGTTTTTCTTGAATTCATCATATCTCTGATGTGGCAGAATATCAAATATTTGCAAAGAGCAATGTGATAAGATGAAAACTTTGTTCTGAATTGTGCCTTGTACTTATTCAGCTTCATCAGCAAGTTGTTTGTTTGTTTGCTGTCACCTTTCATGTTTTCATACTTTATTCTTTCAAAACAGCTAACCAAAGCTTGCAGATCATGTAAAAAAGTTTCATGTACCACTGATGAACTATCTGTGTAGTGTGTGTGTCAGAAAAGAACTTTTAGGATTTTACTTTGATCTCCAAAGAATTGCATGCTTCAACTAATGTCTCATAAGCCATAAGACTAAGACTTTTCCAGGTTGAAGATGGACCTGATGGTGGATGTATGTTTCACAAGCCTCTGAAATTTTGATTCCCTTCTAATGCGTATCTATAAAACCTGCCATATGTAGAGGATCACAGTCATGATGAGCATCTTCATACTGAACATTATATTGAAGATCTAAGCTTGCAGCTCACCAAGCTAGTGATATTGTCCATATAATCCACCCTCTTACTGCTCATTAACAATGTTAGTTGTCTGTTGATTTTGTCAGAATTGTACAGGGCTTTGGCTTTGTCAATAGCCAAAGAAAGATTTTCTCTGACATTCCTTATAAAAGAGACTGAATGGTTTAGGTTTCCCATTTTGAGTCTATTTAGAACTGAAAGAGCAATATGAATATCATAATCAGTACAAGCACAGCTATTTCTAAGAACATTGTAAGCTATTGTGGCACACTTCATGCCATATTCTTTGTTGGAATTCATTAATGCCATTTCTTCCTTTTCAAGAGTTTCTTTTGGATTGTTGACACATACTTCTTTGATTCCAAATGTTGCTTCAAATGTTTCTTAATCCCTTCAGTATGGTGGCATATGTGTGCATGTCCAATTAGCACACTCCAATATACAATGACATAGGTGTGTATGTCCAAAACTTAAATATTTATAACTAAAAGCAGAAATGTCATATAGTTTAGCTTTCTTCTTTAATATTGTCATATTATTTAGCTTTCTTCTTTAACATCGTCATATTATTTAGCTTTCTTCTTTAACATCGTCATATTATTTAGCTTTCTTCTTTAACATCGTCATATTATTTAGCTTTCTTCTTTAACATCGTCATATTATTTAGCTTTCTTCTTTAACATCGTCATATTATTTAGCTTTCTTCTTTAACATCGTCATATTATTTAGCTTTCTTCTTTAATATTGTGTCATATTATTTAGCTTTCTTCTTTAACATTGTCATATTATTTAGCTCTCACTCATAATAAAAAAGTAAAAAGCCATATTGTGTAACAGATCACAGAGAAATGTGTCAAGTTCAAGGGGTTAAAATTCAAAATTGGTCAGATGTAATTTTATTTTCTAAAAGTTCTTGCTGGCCTGTGTATGAAAAATATCCTGGATGTGACCTGCCTCTGCCATCATCTTTTTCCTCTCTACTATGATTACAAATACAACAGATTACTGCCAACTCGGGGATTCCACCCAAACTCTGAGAACATAGATGTTAAATGTTCAGTTGTGCTGAAGATACTCTGGTGATATATTTTTGTTACTCTGTAGTTTCTGTTCTTCCTCATTTTCATAACCATCTGATTTTTTCCATCATCATTTTAATTTCATCAGATCTTTCAAAAATTTCAGGATGAGAAGCACCACTCTAATAATAAGTACTTTTGTGATTGTCACCCTTTAGTTTTTACATTGTGAACTACCTCATCACCATCACTGGAGGGTTCCAGCACAGGTGAAGCAAAAAATTTTAATTTTGACACCCGACCATCTCAGATCTTGCTTACTTTTGGTGTATAAGGTAAGTTTGTGCAAGAAAGCCAGCTGTGAAAGTTTCAGCTTTCTACGACCATTACTTCACGAGTTATGAAGGTCAGAAAAATCAAGGTTAAGGTCAAAATAGCTCAAGGTCGGCATCTTTGGATGCACCTCACACATTCACTAATTATCGTAACCATATGAAACTATATGTTTTTGGACTCAGAATGAGCTGTAGAATCCAAAAACGCAACGAAATCAGCAATAGGAGAACAAATAAAAATGTTCACCCTTTTTCAAGGAACGAATTGACCTTTTGACCTTGAAGTTCACACATTTTGGGGAAACATTTCTTTACACAAAATGAAGTTCCATCATTGCACTTTTAATATAAACAATAAAAATGTATCTTATTCACCAACTATACTGTCTTAAAGAATTTTTCAAATTGGATATTTTTCAAATTTCTGGCAAAATCGCCATATGTACCGTATATGCATATATGTACTGTTAAAATCTAGAGATATTCATTATTTAAACTACTTAAGCAAAAATAAATATTATTAGAAACGTGATACAAAATCACTTAGATATAAGCTAGGTACCATAGGTATAACTATGATATAGATCTCTATTTTATTGTGGTCTCCTCCACCCCTACAACCACACCTTTCCACCCTTAGAAATATTTTACTTTTTTTTATAATTACTTTTATTAATAATACATTAATACAAACATATATAAAATAGGAGTATCATATTATGTAGACCTGTATTCTATAGATACATATTAAACTAGAGCTCTGTACACTTTCGACTCAAGAACAGGAAACTGTGGCAAACAGGTCTGCATGATTACCCTCAGCTGTTAGCATCTCATGATCATCAAAGGCATACTGAATTATTCTTGAACCTGCTGTCAATGATGGAGCAGTCATTGTCTGGATAATATCAGATGATAACATCCAACATGAGTCAGGACGAGAAGGGAAACTGTTTAGAACGTCTTCCATGTGGAGACATAAAATTGACCTTATAATCACTAAATTCTTCTGATACTTCAACCACTAATCCAAACCAAATTTTATTATCATAGTTACAAGCTACATATACCTCAACTTGTATATCTTCAGTTGAAATGTGCTTTTGCTCATGTAAATTATCTTTAAATGATGGATGCACAACTGTCATAATTTTTGTAGGACCTGAGGAAATCTCACCAACCTCCAACTGGGTATGACTAATAGGCACAAATCTATGAAATCTACGAGTACCTGGGATGGTTACAGAATTTTTATATCTATTTTCCAGGAATTCAGTTGTCTGCTGGACATTTTGTTTCGATAAGAATACAAATTTTGTGCTGGTATCTTTCTCATCCAGAAATTTCATCATGTCAAGTGATGTCAGAATTTGGTCTTTAAATGTACGTTGACTGGCACGAGCCGTCATTCTTTTTGCTGTGCCTCTGACTCCATCACAAGCACTTTTGCCATGTGAAGTTGCAAAAAAGTGCCATTCAGCATCCAGTCCAAAGTCCTCTTTGTGGTGACACAAATTGGTGAAGTTATATTTATTCTTATACTGCCCTCCGCAACCATCAGTAAAGTAATGAATCTTCCACAGGCCTGAGCTCTCTTCTTTTATCATGGGGATCAGTTGCTTTAAGAACGCAAAGACAAGGTTTGTACTATGTTTCATGTCATCAGAAATGAAACAATAACTTTTAACTTTAATTTCAACATCATTTTCATTTACTTTATAGTAGAACACAAATGGATGAACTGTTGCCTGACTATTTTCCCAATGGTAACCTTGTGCAGCATCTTGTACAATAATTGAGTAGTTTTCAGAGAAGTCTCCTAGGAGAATACCTTCAGTGACCATCAGATTAGCTTTCAGTTTTTTTAGGAAACTTGCTTGTGCATCAGCCACATAAGTGTGTCTTGTTAGTGCACAAATTCTAGTTGCCAAAGACTTAATGAAGTTTTCAAGGGATTCACCGATGTTAATAAGGGTTGTCCGATCCGTGGAAGTCCACTGCTTGTATGTAATTATGGTGCCGACTGCATCCTGAACAGATTCCAATCCTTCAAGGAATGCAATAACACCTTCTCCTGGACACAATGCACATTTTTGTAGCATACACTCTTCCTTTTCACTGTCACAAACTGCATAGAGAATGAGGTCTTTATATGATAGTTGTTTTTCCCCCAAAGCTGATAGCTGAAGTTTGGGATTTTGGTGGTAGGTACAGACACACACAGTGTGTTTTCCTCCAGCTCCTGCCAAGACACACCACTTGGGTCTCAATGCAGCAAATGATGAGAAACCTATTTTTGGATTAGTGTCATTTGCCTTGAAAACAGCGAAAATCTCACGTAAATTACCAAGCACCAATCGTTTCTGCTGTAGTTGCTTCTCTCCTTCATGATTCCTAATTGATAGACAATCCTTCTTGCCTGGACATATTCTGCTTATTTCATCTGATTCATAGAAAGTGCACACTGCTTCCTTCTCTTTCTTTGTTATAACCCAACCTTTGCTAATATGTGGAACTTCTGGTAATATGCCATGTTCTTTCTTTATTTTGCGGCTGGTTGAAACCATTCTTGTAGATGCATTGAAGAAAGATGCTGTTCTGTGAATGGTGTATGGTGAGTGTGTTAGTATTTGAATCTTCCTCTTGTAGTCAGTCGTCTCACTGAAGGCATTCTTGAGTGCTTGCATCACTCATGCATGCCTGCGAAAATGATATACATGTTTGAGTAAATTTATATGCAAACATATGATCTATATATAGGCTTAGTATACTTTAATGAAGGTACTACAGATATATATACAGTACTCACAAATTATTGTCATCCATTTTAGATTGCTTTTCTTCACTTTCTTGTGTAAAACTTGTCATATGAAGTTTCTAGCTTTCTCTTCAGGGATGTTGATGCCATTTCAAATTTTGTTTCAGCCTTTGAAGATCTCCCTTTTCGTGACAGACCCTCTGAAAAACAAATAAAATAAATTGTTATAACTTTTTTTAATCAACTGTAGGCCTATAGATGTACATGTACATTACATATGAATTTGGTAAATACCGTATATATAATCATAACTGTATTGATCTTCATTATATAAATTGATATGCATACATCTGAATTTGTCAAATATATAAAGGTTGTAATGTTCATACATGTAGTTATATATATTGATGTTTTGTTGCTATAATATCTACATAAATTAACACTTTAAAAATACTTAAACTTACTTGTCTTCACTGGTGTCACATTCAGATGTATGCATATCAATTTATATAATAAAGATCAATACAGTTATGATTATATATACAGTATTTACCAAATTCATATGTAATGTACATGTACATCTGAATTTGTCAAATATATAAAGGTTGTAATGTTCATACATGTAGTTATATATATTGATGTTTTGTTGCTATAATATCTACATAAATTAACACTTTAAAAATACTTAAACTTACTTGTCTTCACTGGTGTCACATTCAGATGTATGCATATCAATTTATATAATAAAGATCAATACAGTTATGATTATATATACAGTATTTACCAAATTCATATGTAATGTATCTACATAAATTAACACTTTAAAAATACTTAAACTTACTTGTCTTCACTGGTGTCACATTCAGCATTGGAAGAATTGTGTCTAAATCTCCTTGGAAATCTTCAAACATTATTTCAGTAGTACACCCATAGGCAGAGGAACATTTTTCTGTGGCAGTGGCATCAGTGTCTGAGTTCGAATCTGAGACAATATCAGAGACTTTTTTTGTCTTAGCTTTGATTTTATTGATATCATTAACACAATTTTTACAAATGTAATCTCCATATATTAATCGTGAATTCCTTGCAGTGTATTACGGACTGGCACAAGTGCTTTTTCGATCTTCTTCTTATGTTTTCTAAGAGGATCAGCACAAACTTTTCTACCCATCTTGTTTGTCTGTAAGAAAGGCATAAAATAAGTAATTAATTTATGTTCACAAAATATATTATTTAACAGTACAGTACATATATGCATATACATATGGCGATTTTGCCAGAAATTTGAAAAATAGCCAATTTGAAAATTCTTTAAGACAGTATAGATGGTGAATAAGATACATTTTTATTGTTTATATTAAAAGTGCAATGGTGGAACTTCATTTTGTGTAAAGAAATGTTTCCCCAAAATGTGTGAACTTCAAGGTCAAAGGGTCAATTCATTCCTTGAAAAAGGGTGAACATTTTTATTTGTTCTCCTATTGCTGTTTTCGTTGCATTTTTGGATTCTACAGCTCATTCTGAGTCCAAAAACATATAGTTTCATATGGTTACGATAATTAGTGAATGTGTGAGGTGCATCCAAAGATGCCAACCTTGAGCTATTTTGACCTTAACCTTGATTTTTCTGACCTTCATAACTCGTGAAGTAATGGTCGTAGAAAGCTGAAACTTTCACAGCTGGCTTTCTTGCACAAACTTACATTATACACCAAAAAATAAGCAAGATCTGAGATGGTCGGGTGTTAAGCACTGATTCACCTGTGCTGGAACCCCTCCACTACTTTTACAGAAACCAAAGTTTATAGACTTGATGGCTATTTCTGGAGGCAAAAAACTTCTTTTCTACGTGAAGGTCAAAATATGATGATAAAAACCCACTCTAATAGACAGAGTTTATTTTATTTCCACAACAGTTTTGATGCCCACTGGCATCCTCTTTGGGTGGATACAGAAAAACGAATGAACCAAAAACAAGAGGGAAAACAGTCCAGGGACCATTATGAAATTCACACCTAGGTTAGATCCCATTCTCCTGACACTGGAAGGGCATTTTATTAAAGGGTCCCGCTTATAAGTACATTCGCACAAATTAAAAACCATCTTGTTCTATACATACAGATTCTCTTATTTTTTTTACATAATTATTACATTTATTATTACATTTATTATTTATTACAGAAATTATAAATTTATTATTACAATGTTGTTTATTATTACAGAAATTATAAACCAAAATATGAATGAAAAAGGCGAGATGGAAACAATCCAGAGAATATTAAGAAATTCGCACCTAGGTTAGATCCCATTCTCCCAACACTGGAAGGGCATTTTATTAAAGGGTCTCGCTTATAAGTACATTCGCACAAATTAAAACTACCTGTCTTCTTCTTCTATACATACAGATTCTATTATTTTGACATAATTATTGCATTTATTATTACATTTACGTTTATAACATTTATTATTATTACCTTTACATTTATTATTAAATGTAATAATAAATGTAAAGGTAATAATAATAAATGTTATAAATGTAAATGTAATAATAAATGCAATAATAAATGCAGTAATTATGTCAAAATAATAGAATCTGTATGTATAGAACAAGAAGATAGTTTTAATTTGTGCGAATGTACTCATAAGAAGGGGACCCTTTAATAAAATGCCCTCCCAGTGTCAGGAGAACAGGATCTAACCTAGGTGCGAATTTCTTAATGGTTCCTGGACTGTTTTCCCTCTTGTTTTTGGTTCATTCATTTTTCTGTATCCACCCAAAGAGGATGCCAGTGGGCATCGAAACTGTTGTAGAAATAAACTGTGTATTAGAGTGGATTTTTATCATATTTCTGGAGGTTCATTAGAATGAGAACTGCCAGTTGAAGTGCAAGTTTCTTTTAATGATTTCTTGTTTTTCCTGAAGAACAAAGCTACAGAATAAAGGCCACTAGGTGTTTTCTCTTTGTATGGTTTGTTTGCATGTTTTTTTTCAGTGCTTGAGTTAAGATTTTTCCTCATACACTCATTGCTGCAGTAGTAATAATTTGTTTTCTGCTCACTAGCAGTGACTTTTTCATTCAACATTTACATCAATCTTCTCAAAACCATTTTTGCCACATTTGTCAGTATTTGATTCTTCAAAATCAAATGGGACTTTTTACTATCGCTATCAAATTCAGCCATATTTTCTGAAAAGAAAAATAAATAATTGGTCACTTCAGAGGGTACATACAAAATGGGAATACTGTACAGGAAGGTCTTGGTTAACACGGTATTCGATGTTACGTGGTTTATAATTTGTGACCATAATCCCGTTATATGTGGTATAATTTCACTTATCGCGGGAAAAAATATTTTATTTGCAAAACAAAAGCGAGTCTCCTTCGCGATATTGAAAATGCAAAACAGAAATTAATGAATGGAGATCCTGATATGGAACGTGCTATGAAAGTCTGTCGAGATACATTGTATATTGACAATGACAAAGCCTCACTTTTAAGTTATTTTACAAAGAAATAAAAATAATCATTCATTTTTTGTACACATGCATGTGCTTTTCAATAAACTTTAAAACAAATGAATCAATTTATTTACTACCTTACCTTTGTATAATGTACTGTACAATACATAGTAATAAAAACAAGTCAAAGTCGACAGTCTAAATATTTTTTTTTTTAACTTGGCAATATTAACCAGTTTTACATGTTATATTGTTCCTGGTGAATGCGGCTACGCAACTATATCGCGGTATTCTGCTTGTGTTGGCAACATTAGCAATTTTTACATGTTATATCAATCCCGCTTAATGCGGTTTTCACTTATCGCGGTATTCTGCTTGCACCAATTAACCGCAATAACCGGGACCTTCCTGTATATTCATTGGAATCTACATCAGTCACCTTAAAATTATTTCTATTTGCCCCTCTTTGCCAAGATAACCCAAGTAGAAACAAGCTTTAAATCAAGTTTTGTGCTTTGGTAGTACATTCTTAGTGAAATCAGTAATTTTTTTAACATACCCAGACATACTCAGGAGGGGAGTAAATAAGTAAAAAAATTGATGGATTGATGGATCAAGAGCTCCTCTCACAGTGAAAGGATATTCATTGGTATCATTTATATACTAAAATAAGTGATCAGTAACAATTGCTCCGTCCTCTCTCTCTATATTTTTTTTTACTTTCTCCAACTTTTTGCCAGTTTTGCTGATTTTCTGTGACTGGTGATCCCATGGTCTTTCATAATATGAAACTTGTTAGATATGCTTCTGCCTTTTTTAGTATGTTGGAAAATACCTTGACTAAGATTAATTGAGTAACATTGATAAAGGGATATAAAGTATCTGAAAAGTACTTAAAAACTGCATTTGGAATAGAATCAATGTAAAGTGATTTGTTTTTAAGGGTGAAGATAGCCATTTTGACATCAGTGGGAGAGAAGAGGAAAATATGAGCTGGAGGGTTGCCAAGATATTCTTCACAGCTGTGTATTGAAGGTGCTATGAGATAAGCTGCTGCTTTTTTTTTTTTTTTTAGATGATTGGCTATATCTAGTGATTTATTATAAATGGTATTGTTTAAAGTTATATTTGTAGGAAAACAATTTTGTTTTTTCTTACTATGTAAAGTTTCATTAATAAGTTTCTATTGTTTTTTAGAGTTCTTTGTATTCCTCAAATTTGTTGCTGTTGTACTTTGATTTGATTTTGCATTAGATTAGGTTAGCCTGTTTAGTCTATATCTAACTGGTGTATATTTCTTAAGGCAATGTACCTTTTTAACATGTTTCTAGAATAAATGTTTTTGCCAAATGGCTTGAAGGAGAAGTTTATGTAGCCATGGTTTATTTTGCCTTTTATCAGTTGTGTTTATAGTAGTCACAGGATAGAGCTTGTTGAATGACTCTATTAGTATATTTGAAAACTTTATAAATTTGTCATAATTTATGTCTTCTGCCCATTTGAGGACTTCAGACTTGTAATCTAATAATGAGTCCATTTTAAGTTTTGGACCTTCCAAATTTTCATTTATTTTTCAGACTTTTAGTTTTACACAATCTCTCTCCAGGATTTTATAACCCTCATTTAATTCTAAGACACAGCCAGAATGGTATTTAAGATCTCAGCAGAAGTACACTAGCTGTATGGTTCAGATGACCTTTACACCATATATGATTTGTTGAGGTTGTGTTTTATAGGTGTTGTAACACTTGTTACTCGCGTAATAGATGGACAGAAACCACATGTTACAATTCTGTTGTATTGGTTAGGGTCTGTGTGTTTATTAAATATTAAGATCAGAATTGCAATTGCCCTGGAAGATTGCTTTATGCTGTTTTATTTCATTATTTGAAATAATGTCTACATTCTCAAGGAAATGGATAAAGCCTCCATTTGGAGGCTGGTAGATAGCAATTATGGTTCTGCTTTTGAATTAAACATTGCAAGTTCTCTTCAGTGAGGATGGGAATTGATAATTGAGAAATTTGGCCTAATAACCCAGTTCCAGCTGTCTACTCATCACATTCTTCCACACAACTATCCAACTATCCCCTTATCTTCAACAACATACAACTCAATCTTTCCTCATCTGTTAACATTCTTGGTGTTTCATTTTTCATGATCTTTCCTGGAAAGATCACATATACTCTCTTTTTAAAAAAGCTTCTAAGAGGTTAGGTGTGCTGTACCAACTCCGCAGTTTCTTCATCCCGACTCAGTTGCTGTCTCTGTGCGGGGGTCTTGTCCACCCCTGTATAGAGTATGCTTCTCACGTGTTGGGTGGCTCAACTCGCATAGCTCTACTTGACTAGGTGGAATCAAAGGTTTATCATCAATTCCCCACCTCTTACTGTCTTCACTCCCTCTCTCTCTCTCTCTCTCTTCACCACAATGTTACCTCGCTCTCTTTACTATCGCTATTATAACAAACTCTTTAGCCGCATGCCTCCTCCTTAAATTTAAGGAGAGCTTGCAGTATCACTTTCAACACACACCTCTCTTTTCTGCCCAACTCTCTAACGCGAGGGTGAATCAGTATTTTCAGTCTTTCATCTACTCAACCAGTCAACTCTGGAACAACATTCCTCATTCTATCTTTTCCCCCATCTATGACCTCCAGTCTTTTTAAGTGCAGAGTGTCCAGGCATCTCAAAAACTTTGGATTTTGATTTTGGTTCTTTTCTTCTTCTTTGTGGGGGGATTGTTTTTGTGGGTGTTTGCCCTTGGCTTGTCCTTCCTGCATTAAAAAAAAGTTTGAACATTCATTATTTTGTTCATCTTGAAATGTTGGTTATCTTGAATAGGTTAACTATTCCGCATTTTATTTTTCAAAAACGTTTATAGAATAGGAAAGATAGCCCTTTTCCAAGGGCTTAAAAATGATACAAAAAGTGTTTTTCTAGGTTAATTAAGTTATGACCTTTTGAGAAAGTGGTCTGATGATCCAGGTGAAGTCGGTAATTAATGACCTCATTTGGAATAACTAGAAGTCATAGACAGGTAAAACTTGTATGTAGTCATATTTAAGTTGTGTTTCAAGTTTTGTGAAAATCAAAAGTGGTGCTTTTTTTTTTGCAAATTAGGGACCAACTTGGGTGAATGACTGCAACACTGCCCCCCCCTCCCCCCAATTAGAGAAAGAAGAGAGAGAAAATCAAGGTACAAGGTTTTTGAGATTCCTGGACACTGGATTAGAAAGATGGATTAAAGAAGATTATTCCAGATTTGAGTAGATGAAAGATTGAAAATATTGATTAACCCTTGTGTTAACATAGAGTTGGACAGAAAAGGAAAGAGAATGTGTTGAAAGTGCTCTTCTTAAAGGGGGGAGGAGGCATGCAGTTCAGAAGAGTAGTGTCCATTATAATAGTGATAGTAGAGAGAGAGTGAGGCAACATTGTGGTGAAGAGAGGGGGATTGAAGACAGTCAGTATAAGGTGGGGAATTGATGAGATGAAAAACCTTTGATTCCAGTGATTCCACCCATTCAGGTAGAGCTATGCAGGTTGAGCCACCCAACAAATGAGAAGCATACTCCATACGGGGGCAGACAAGACCCCTGTACAGAGACAGGGATGAAGAAACTGTGGAGCTTGTACAGCACACCTAACCTCTTTGAAGCTGTTTTAGAAAAGTATATGTGAACTTTCCAGGAAAGATCGCAAGAAAAGGAAATGTCAAGAATGTTAAGAGAAGAGGTAGGATTGAGTTGTGTATTGTTGAAGGTAAGGGGATAATCATGTGGAAGATCGTGATAAGACAGATGGAGGAACTGAGTTTTTGAGGCAATGAAAGCCACAAAGTTTTTTCTGCCCCAGTCAGAGATAGTAGAAAGATCAGAAGTCAGGGTTGTTGTACATGAAACATGGAGTGACTGTTGAGAAGGATGCTTTGTGAAGTGGATGAAGTGAAGAGTGTAATCATCAACACAGGAGTGGATAGGACAGAAAGTGTTTTAATAGATCATTGATAAATAAAAGGAAAAGAGTGGGTGATGGGACAGACCCCTGAGGAGCACCACTGTTAATAGCTTTAGGAGAAGAACAGTGGCCATCTACAACTGCGGCAATAGATTGGCCAGAAAGGAAATTAGAGATGAATGCGCAGATAGAAGGATAGAAACTGAAGGAGGGCAGTTTGGAAATTAAGGATTTGTGCAGACTATCAAAAGCTTTTGATATGTTGAGGGCATAGTAAAGGTTTCACTGAAATCCTGAAAGGAAGCTGACCAAGAGTCGGAGAGATATGCGAGATCACCAGTAGAGCATCCCTTGTGTGGAACTCAGACTGATGATCTGAAAGAAGATTGTGAGAAGAGAGATGTTTGAGGATAGATTCAAAAACTTTAGAAAGCAAGAAATCAAGGCAATTAGATGATAGTTGGAGGGTTGGGAGCAGTTGCCCTACTTTGGGACAGGCTGATTGAAAGCATACTTTGAGCAGGAAGGAAAAGTACCAGATGAAAGAGTTTGCCTAGGTAGGGTGTCAGCGCAGAAGCACAGTTCTTGTTGAGAATGAGAGGAGTGGCATCACCGGGACCATACACCTTCTTAGAGCTGAATCCAGATAGGGCAGAAAAAATACCTTTGGAGAGATTCTGATTTCTGACATAATTAAGTCAGAGGGAGGAGGAGATGGAGGAACAGTACTGAAATCATCCATGGTTGAGTTGGAGGCAAAAGTTTGAGTGAAGAGTTGAGCTTTATCAGGAGAAAAGATGGCAACTGAGCCATTAGAATGGAAAAGAGGAGGGAAAGAAGAAATAAAGTTGAAGTCATTGGCTAGGTGTCAGAAAGAGTGAGAAGAATTAGAATTAGAGATGTTTTCACACTTGTGTCTGATGAAGGAGTTTTTTTGTTAGTTCAAGAACAGAGTTTGAGTTTGCACAATTCTTGGTAGATAATAATTTAAGTGAGAGTCAGGAATTGGATGGTGATAGTACCTTTGATCAGCAATGATCTACATTAGGCCGTTTCGAAAAATCAAAATTTATGATGGCTCAACGCACACATACTAAAAAAGTAATATGTCATGAATAAAGACTTCATGCAAAATATTAAGACAAGAGCTTATTGTTATCCCACCCCTCAATGCATATCTATTTTACCCCTCATAAGAAAATTTTCATTTTTCTGGCAAATATATTTATTTATTTTGTGATGTCCTCTTAAATTTGGTATATAAAATTCATAAATAAAATTGGAAGATAAGTAGGTCATTTTCAGGAATGGTCCAGTAACCCCCCTATATTCTTTAGAGAGAATTCTAGAAAATTCTTCCTTCAGGATAACTATTCTAGAATTTCCATTTTTTCCCTTTATGGATTATATGATGTTTTATTTGCTTTTTCATCTATAATTACTGATATTTTCATAAGTTTACTGTTCTAGAAAGGTTACTTCATGTTACTTTACAACTTTCTTACATTAATCAAGTCATAATATAATTTAGGTGAATGATTAATGATTATATTATATTATTATTAAGACTAACAGGTGGTAAAACTTTTTCCCTCAGAATTATGGCAAAAACCAGAAACAAGTGTGAAGTCTGGTTGGTCGGACAAGTGCTGGAAGAGGGTTTTTCTGGGAAGCAGCTTCCAACTAACAGTGATGTCCTTAAACGTCTTTTTTATCACATTAAGGTGGGAAAGCAAAATGTGTCTGTAGCTTGCGCAACTGTAGCGAACGAAGTTATTGCTATGTGGGAAAAAGCCTCCTTAATTACATCCCACAAGCCTTATATTGTCTCAAAGCTTAAAAGGCTTTACAATAAGCATGAAGGGCTGGTCAAGAACCGAACTCGACGAACTCCTACCCAAGAGAAGAATGAAGCAGAATTTGTCACCAGCTTAAAGAAGCTTTTCGATGTAGCTCATTCAGAAGTGGAAACAGAAATAAAATTGCAGGAGGATAAAGATTTTCTTAAGGATCAAAGGAACGATCGGAAAATGATTATGGTCCAGAAGACAAGGAGTTTTCAAGAAAGGCAAAAGCACGACAGATAAGCATGGAAAGAATGGAAAAACTTCGCAGGAAATCAAAGGAAGAAATGAGGCAATTGACAAAGGTTGTGGATCTCAACCAATGTGAAAATTCCGGTTCAGGAGGAAGTGAAGAATCATCTGGTGATGAATTGTTCTACAGAGCACTCTCATCATCATCTTCAAAAAAGGAGAAGCTTGAACCAGGTGTAATTGTTAGGGATAAAAAGTTCTTGGCTGCTCTGGACCGCACTGGAACATCTGCAAGAGCTGCTATGCACATTGTGGCACCTGCCCTTTCAGCTGCTGGAGTGGAAATTGAAGAGATCACACTTTCATCATCCTCTATCTACAGGTCTCGGCGATCAACACGGATGCAGATGGGAGAAGACATTAAAGCCAGTTTCCAACCAAATACCCCTTTAATAATTCATTTTGATGGAAAGCTTCTTCCATCCATGCATGGGGGTAAGATTGATGTAATGCCCATTGTTGTGACTGGTGCAGGCGAATTAGAAAAATTACTGTCTATTCCAAAGCTTATTTCTGGAATGGGAGAAGAAATGGGGAGAGCAGTTTTAGATGTCTTGAAGCAATGGCCACAAGTAAATGAGTGGGTAGCAGGCCTTTGTTTTGATACTACTGCAAGCAATACAGGTATCCATGCTGGGGCTTGTACCATCATCCAAAAGGCCCTTCAGAGATCACTCCTTTTTCTGGCATGCCGCCACCATATCCACGAGCTTCTTATCACTGCAGTTTTTGACATTTTTTCTCTTCTTCGGGTCCACAAATTCCCTTATTCAATCGATTCAAAGATTGTTGGGATAACATTGATCAGCAGAATTACAAGCCCTATGAACCCAATGATCTCACCTCAGAATCTTTAGATCATTGGATCTTGAAGCACAGAGACAAGCTTATTTCTTTCATCAACTCCAAACTTCAAGAGGGCCACACTCGAGGTGACTACAGGGAATACTTAGAACTTGCACTTATCTTCCTTGGTTGTCCAATGCCTAAAACAAATAAAGGCTCTGATAGCAGATTCCACTACCCAGGAGCTTACAGCAGAGCTAGATGGATGGGAAAGGGCATCTATTCCTTAAAAATTTACTTATTTAGGAACCAATTCCTTCTCACCCCTCATGAAAAACAAGCTCTGATACGAATAAACGCCTTTTCAGTGACAGTTTATCTTCAAGCTTGGTATACATCTCCAGTTGGAATTGATGCTCCAGCAAATGATTTGGCCCTCCTCAAGATGCTACATATCTACAAGATCCAGGTTGATAAGGAAGTGGGTGCTACAGCCCTCAAAAAACTTCAGAACCATGGTTGGTAATTGAGTGAGGATCTTGTAGGATTTGGCTTTTTCTCAAACCTCGTGACTGAAGATGATAAGGTTCTAATGCTCCACAACCTTCACCACGCGCCTCCTCGAAAAGTGAGGGCAAGAAAGGTGGACCCCCGAATGTTGCAAAACCCCAATGACTTAAAGATTACCAGTTTTGTCACAACTCAAACACAAGACTTCTTCAAGTGTTTGAAAATAGAAATTCCCAAGAAACTTGAAGACATTGAGGAGCACCGTAATCGGGTCATGGCAGTCAAAGTAATCAACGACTGTGCTGAACGAGGAGTCAAACTGGCTACAGAGTTTAATGAGAAGCTCACAAAGAGTGAGGAAGAGAGACAACTGGCCTTTCAAATCATTGAAAATCAGAGAAAGGAGGTCCCTCAGCCACTGAAATCCCTATATTCTTAATCAATATATGTCTTAAATAGAATTTAAGTCGCTTTGTTTTAAAACATATTTTTCGTTCAATCTTATATTTGCTCTAATTATCCATTAATGTAAAAGAAGTGCCATCTGAGGGGTGCCTTTTTATCATTCAAATAAAATGATATTTTGTCTATTTGTTTTTCTTCCTTTATATAAAAAAATAAAAGTGTGTGTTTATCAAAATTAAATTTGAAAAATTACCATATAATCGTGAAATGGTCTAATATACATATATACATATACACACATTATAACTGCAAACACGCAGTATAATCAACGTAAAGAACGACGCTTTGTATAGGAGAATTATCCGTGCAAGATGAGAGCGAAAGAACGAAACAAATGAAAAAATGAGGTAACCACCCAGGAATTGAACCCGGGATCTTCCGATTGCCAGTCAGATATGATAACCATTATATATATATATAATTATATATATATATTAGGGTGTTTCATGAATGAGAACCACATTATATTTTTAGTCCACATAGATGCCCATGTTCGTTTTACATATTTATCACTCCTGGCCAAAAATGAGACTCCTTCAACAACAATAAGGAGTCCCGAGAAATCATGCCTTACGTCAGAGAGCACAGACTCATCACTTCTTCATCATTTCCCCCTTCTGCTTCTTCGGAAAATCCTTCCTGTTCTTGAAAACTACTTTCAGCAGGTACTGTTTGTCTTCTTCCTTCGTTGTTAGGGCAGTATTGAATTTCTCGATGAGAGCGATCCCCCGTTCAGCCAAGTCGTTCACCACAGTTAGGACGCGGACCCTAGCTAGGCCTGCTTGGTAGTGTGGGTCACTTTCCCGAGACGAAGCGGGATTTTTGACGAAGGTGCCATTGATCCCGAGTGTGGTGAAGAGATCCTTCGTCCTCGAGGTAATGAAATCCAAAATCTTCGTTCCTTTGAAGGAGCTGAGGACGGTCTTCCCCTCCAGATGCTTCAATGCTTTCCTCGATGCCGGCTTGGCGAGGTTCTCTCGCATCCTTTGTTTCTCTTCCTGAGGAACCCCTTGATTGAAGAATGCCAAGCTGACCAGCATCTCGGAGAAGTACCAGAGGTGTCGTTTCATGGCCGCTTGCGCTTGCTTGGTGACGTCGACGATCACGGCATCTTCCTGCAGTATTTCCAGGTCCAGCAAGAACTCCAGATCCACACGTGGGGCCTGCTCTGCTCTCATCGCATGACTCCAAGCATCTGCGTAGGCCAGGGCGATGAACAGGCAGATTTCTGTGACTCCTTTCAGCTCCCACCCAGTCATCCTGAACTGGTCCTGAAGGAGGTACAGCTTCAATCCGTAAATGGCTTTCGCCATCCACCGCGCATGGTGGTATGCTCCTGGCTTCCGCAGTGGCACATTGGTGACAGTCTCTTCCCCGAGAAAGAGGATAACCAGTTGAAGAAGTTTTTGGTAGTCATCCTGCGGCTGACCAGAAGCCAGAGCTTCCCTCACGGCAAGGACAGTTCGGTCCTTGAGACCCTGAAGAGGTCCAGCGATGCTGCAGCTATCTGAATCAATAGCAGTGGTGATAAGAGATCGGTCGATGAAACCCCACTGCTCTTGGAATCTTTTGAAGATCCCAGTCTCGGGCCCAGAGGTGGGGCGCATCGAAGACCGGAAGACTTGGGCCAGGATGATTTCGTACATATGGTGCCTGCATGCTAGGTAATGAAGTTGCTTCCTGAGACCCTCCTCAATCTTGATGCAGGCTCCCACGTGAATCCCGGTGTTCGATGCCATTGTGTCGAATGATAACCCCTTGATTCGTTCGGACAGGTCATGTTCCCGCACAAGATCAATGCAGATGTGTGCCGTCTCCGCTCCTGGGCCAGCTGGAACTTTTGGAACTCCAAGCAGCTTCTCCTGGCCATTCCCGGTGACCAGCACAGCAATCCGGTCCACAGATCCGTCACCTGTGATTTCAGGCAGCATTTTCCCATCCCATTGCAACACCAAGAGCTCCTCAGGACAGAATTCTCCCTCTTGATACGCCTCTGCTGCTTGCTTCCGAAGCGACTGGCGAGCACGATACATTGTGGAAGAGGTTCCTCGGCTGCTTCCTCGGAGAAGGACATGAAGCAGACATGGAGGCTGCCAAGGAGGAATCATCTTCCGCAGATGGCAACGCCGAGGACGAGGAGTTGTCTTCAAGAGTAGCAGCTTCTGTAACCGTCTTGGCCCGCTCGAATTCGCGGTGTCATCTCTCCTCCTGCTGTTCCTCTTGACGCCTTTTCCTACTCTCCATTTGGGCCAGCTTCATGTCTGCCGATCCCATACTGATCTCTGTTGGGTTCTCCTGCTGACTCTTGTAGAAGAGCTTGTCTTCCTCGTTTGTCATCATAGAAAGGGCATTGGAATGACCAATATCAAGGATTTCGTTCTTGAGTTCCGCCTTGAACATGTCCTCCGCAACACGACAGCTCTCCTCGGATCTGTTCCTGCTTTTCAACAACTTGTCGTAAAGCTGGAGCAGAGCTTCCATTTTCTGAAGGGTGCTGTCCTGCCTCATAGTAGGGATCCTTGCTCTTTTCCAGAACACCATCACAGCATCCAAACAGAGGTTCAGACATTTTCTCCATCCTAGGTTTTCCTGTTTTTGATGGAAGAAGCACTTTTGCAAGACTTGCAACTTCGTCGGCAGGTGGCTACCCAGGATCTCCTTATTCGGGTGTCCGATGAGCCAAACCTCTTTCTTGCTTCGAGTTGCCATGTTTATCTGCAATGAGGAAATATACAAATTAGAAAAGAGTACAAATACGCAATGGTAGACACAACGAGGACAAAACTCAACAACTGACACGAAGAACAGAGAGCAGTGCACCCTTCCGTCAGGAAGCAAGGCAGTCGACTAACACTAGAACAGCTGAAATTAGAAATACCTAAGCAATCTGAAGTGTCAAATCTCGGGACCCATAAACGTGTTCTGATCTGGTTGAAACCTGTTCAGATGAGTTTCCTCGGCGAAAGGAACAGGGGCATCAATGTGGATTGAACTTCCTTCCACTTCATCGATCAACCACACTGCCGTGAACCACCCTAATGTATATATATATATATATATAATTATATATTATATAATATATATATATATATATATATATATATATTAGGGTTGTTCACAACAGCATTTTTTGGACACTTAAATTTGGTCACATCTGCCCTTATTCTATTCCCCCACAAGAATAAACGTGCCAATTATCACTAGGCAACAAATTTCAACTTTTTTTTTGTTACAGACACGTGAACTACTGATTCCTACTGAAGCGCTGATGCTGATTTCAGATCTGATATCAAAATTTCTCTATCACGTCCAGATTTTGTGTAACCAAAAACCCCTATTTTTCATTTTTTTTCTCACCCGCTTCTATTACGAAAGCCATCTAAGCTACTTTTCCGTGCCACATTTTATGTTAAGCATACTTAAATAATTAGTGAACAGGGATGTCTTTCCTCCTTTATTCTGGCTTAAGACAGACAGCGGAATTCCGCTGGCGGAGTTACCACCCCTGCGCCCAACCATCCACCCAAAGCGCGTTAGTATTTTGTTGTTACTACTGAAAGGCAAATTCCTGTTCTTAAGTGAAACTTTGGTGTGTCCTCTTCCTTTGTCGCTTGTAGGATGACGAGCTCTCCTTCTGCAGGAACCAACAATAATCTCCCATCATATTTGGGTTGAAATTACCTTGGTATCTGTTTTCCATAACTGAGATCTGTTGGTGGAAGCGCTCACCATGCTCGTCACTTACAGCCCCAAGGTTGGCCGGAAAGAAGTCAAGATGAGAATGTAAAAAATGAATTTTCAAAGACATTCTGCATCCCATTATTTCATAAGATTTAAGCATGTTTTCTACGAGTTTACGGTGGTTTTCAGCTTTGTGGTTTCCAAGAAAATTTTTGACAATTTCAACGAAAGATGTCCATGCTCCTAGTTCATTCTCATTTAGGTTAGATGGAAACGATGAGTCGTGGATGACACTGCGGATCTGTGGTCCAGTGAAAACTCCAGCTTCTAGCTTAGCATCTGTCAATATTCCTTTGAATTTATCCTTTAAATATTGGAAACCACTACCTTGATGATCCATACCCTTCACGAAATTTTTCATAAGGCCAAGTTTAATGTGAAGTGGTGGAAGATGTACTTTCTGAGGGTCAATAAGTGCTGGGTGTTTCACATTGTATTTACCAACAACATGTTCAGTTCTAGATGGCCAATCATGTTTTTTGTAGTGGTTCTTGTCATCTCTGCTGTTCCATAGACACAAAAAGCACATATGCTTTGTGTAGCCCAACTGTAACCCAAGAAGTAATGATACAACTTTAAGGTCGCCACAAATATTCCATGTGTGGTCCTTATATTTGATGAGTCTTAGCAGCAGTTTCATCGATTCATAAGTCTCATTAAGGCCAGTGGCATGTGCTATAGGTATTGAAGGTTTTTCATTGCCGTTGTGCAGTAATACAGCTTTAAGGCTAGCTTTACTAGAGTCAATGAACAGTCTCCATTCTTTTGGATCATAGCGACAGCCAATCCCTTGCATCAGACCACTGATATCGTGGCAGAAACAAACGTTTTCTTCCTGTAAGTAAAATGATGAAAACTGCAAATGGCGATGGTGGGAATGGGAAACTTTGGTGTTTGGTTGGAGAAGATTAAATTCTTGAAGTCTTGAACCAAGCAACTCTGCCTTTTCTTTTGGTAATTCCAGATCACGCACTAAGTCATTTAACTCCGCTTGACTTAACAAATGTGGGGAAATATTTGCATCTGGAACATATATGCCATCTTTCCCTGTTTCTATATCACTAGCAGAATCTTCAGATGAACTGCTGTCTGTTATCGTTGCTGGTGGAACTGGTGGTGGATTTGTTTCATCATGTGGTACTGGTTTCATTGCTGATTCGCAGTTTGGGTACGTGATCTTTGATTTGTTTTTCTTTGTGAAACCAGCAATAAATGCAAAAAACTTCACTTTTTTACGTGAAGGTCAAAATATGAGAATAAAAACCCACTCTAATAGACAGAGTTTATTTCCACGCCAGTGGGCGTCGAAACTGTCGTGGAAATAAACTCTGTCTATTAGAGAAACCAGCAATCTTTGTCAAACAAAAATAACAATCATTGAAGTGATTTTTCGGCTCACGCCAAACCATGGGGACTGAGAACGGCATAGCTTTTCTTTTACCATTCATCCAAGCTATTAACATTGCATTGCACTGTGCACAGCAAATATGTGGTGCCCAGTCCCTCTGTTGGTCTCCTAACTTAGTCAAAATAACACTTGTAGGCAAGTTTAATCTTTGTTGTTATGTTTCTACGTTGTGGCTTAGGTGTATATTGTCCACAGACAAAGCAGAAGTTGTCTGGGTGATTTACACAAGCACGTCTATTTGATGCCATTTTGAATTACCATACAATATCTGAAAAAACGTAGAAAGTAATTATTACGATGTGCAAAATAAAAAGAAATACACACCGTAGTACAAAACAAATGCTATAAAAACACACAAGTCACCACAACCTGTCACTTGCTCATCAGCAGGGAGCTTCAACAACCGTTCTGCTTGACTGTCACGTAGCGACTGACCGTTGGGCCGTTGCCCGTTACCATGCTCTTGACTCAGTGTTGCCAACTCGGGATAAATTTTATTTATCAAAATTGTTCGAATTTGTATACAGTTGGCAAAACAAATTGCTTTAACCTTGAAAAGCAAGTTTCATATTACTGGCATTAAGCCGATTAAAACCAAAATCTGGACGTGGTAGAAAATTTTACTAAAAGTGATTTGCATTTTACACAAAATCTAGACGTGATAGAAAAAATCTAATTATAGATTTGAAATCAGCATACCGAAATTAGCTAGGAGCACCTATTTGGCCTCCTGTAACAAAATCTTTGTTGCCTAGTTATCTTTGCTCTAGGACCATTTTGTGCACTTGCTCAAAATGAAACAATTTGAATAATGACTTGACAATTTATGACTGGAACATTTATTGAACAAGGATAATAATGACTTGACAATTTATGACTATATATATATAGATATATATATATATATATATATATATATATATATATATATATATATTATATACATATATACAGTGGAACCTCAACTTACGAATTTAATTCGTTCCGAGACCCTGTTTGCACCTCGAATTGGTCGTAAATCGAATCCATTTTTTCCATTGAAATTAATGTAAATTTAATTAATCCGTTCCAGCACCCCAGATAATTGTACTTTTAATGCTTTGTAAGAGTTTATAAAGAGAAAATATAAGAGAAAAAAATTATACTAAATTTAATAAGCTGTATAATTTTACTGTACCTTTGTGGAGGATAATCGCTGGCATGAGTGGATGGTGATGAGGAAAGGAAGGGGGAGGGAAGTTACTGTTTGGAAGGAGAGTCCCCTTCCATAAGAACACTGGGCACCTCTCCTTCAGGGGTTTTGTCTCTTTTCTGTGTCTTTAATTCAATGGTTATTTTAAGTTTTCTTTTTTCACTGCCACTATCACTTCACTTTCTTGGGAGCCATAATGAAGGGCTTATTAAAGCAATAAACGAAAAATCACGGAGCAAATATGCGAGAGATAAAGCAATAAATGAAAAATCACGGAGCAAATATGCGAGAGATAAAGCAATAAATGAAAAATCACGGAGCAAATATGAGAGAGATCCACTCGCAATCGAAGCGCCGGGCGTATGTTCGTATTTTGATTTGGTCGTAAATAGAGGCGTTCATAAGTCGAGGTTCCACTATATATGAAATTATAACAGCGGAACAAATAATGCACACAGTTGAAGATCTCTTGGTCTTCTTGAGGCCAGTTTTAGTCGGCTCTTTGAATTCCTTGCGGTGCTGAGTGACTGCGCGGAGAAGGTACTGCTTTTGCGCTTCATCCTTCATGATTGTGCTGTTGAAAGCCTTAATGAGCGCAACTCCTCTTTCTGCGCAATCATTAACCACTGCCATCTTCTCTACACATTCCTTCATTCCTTGGTAAGCTGGATCTGTGTTCCAATCATTTGGTGTCTTGGACAGGAATGATTGCGCCTGTTCACTTCCGTGCTGCATGACGAGGTTGAAGAAGATTGCTGAATGTTTGGTGGCATAGAATTCCAAGGGATTGCTCGAGGAGAATGTTTTTCCATCCATGTACTTGTCCTTTTCTCTTTTCAGGAACAGCTACGATGTTGTGAGCAATCCTCTCCTTCGCGGATGTGTGAACTCGAGGATGAAAGGGTGCCAAGGGGATTAAGTGCTCAGAAATGAACCACAAATGGCGCTTCATCGTGGCAAATGCCATGTCATTCATCTTTCCTGGGTGAGCTTTCAGCTGGCACAAGAAATTGAGGTCATTCAATGGAGCCATGTATGCAACACTGACCTCGTTCCAGTAGCAGCCGTAAAGGAGCGTGATAAACAGGCTTAGTTCCTTGATGTTCCATTTCTCGGTCTGAAGCAAGGTGATCTCTGAATAGGAACACCTTGAGCATGTAAATGGCCTTGGCCATCCATCGTGCATGGCTCCAGGGCTTCAAATTCTCACAGGACTGTCAAGCTTCCTTCCCAAGAAAAAGAGGCAGAGAAGCATCAGTTCATCATAGTCGTCCCGCTGGCTCCTCTTCTTGACAGCCTCCTTGTAGTAGGAGACCATTTCCTTCCTCTGCTCTGCTGTTTCAATGAACAGGCTGTCGGGTGCACTCTCGAACTTGCTGCGATCAATGAAAACCCAGTGCTGCTTGAAGCGCTTGAATAGGCCAATTTCAGGTCCATTGGATGTTCCGAAACAAGCACCGAAGGCCACAGCAAGGACGACTTCTATCACGTGGTGTCGGCAAGTGATCCACACCAGATCAATACCCAACTCCTTTTCAATGAGAGTACAAGCTCCAGCATGAAGTCCCATGTTGGACGCAGTTGTATCAAAAACAAGACCTTGAACGTTGCCCCTCAAAGACCAGTCATCCACAAGCTTCAGGCATGCCTGAGCCTGAGATGCTCCAGTTGCAGCAGCTACCATTGGAACTCCAAAGAGTTTCTCTTCCCTGTTACCAGTTACAAGCACAGCCACACAGTCCACCACCTCTAACCCATGGGAGATATCTGTAAGCAGCTTACTATTCCAGTGCAAGAGAAGGGGCTCATGGGTCTTGAAAGTGGCCTGATCTTCGCGGCACACTGCTTCACGTGTACATTGTCTCACGCGACGAATGGTGCTGCGTGAGATTGACACTTCATCCAAGTTGTGCCCCAGCGATTTAATAGTTGCTGTGACCACTGCCATTCCTTTCCTGTCACTGATGTTGTGGCGATCCAAGGCTAAGGAAATGTCAGGCATGATCACAGACTTCAATCGCTTAGGAGTGGAACATTTTCGTGCTGACTCCTTAAAAACTACAGTATCTGAATCTGATGATTCAGATGTGCTTGAACTAGAAGCCTCCAGTTCTCCCTGGGACCATCTCGCACCTGCCTTGCGCTTGGCCTTCTCCTCTCGGTTCTTCTCCACCTCACACTGAATCCTCTTCCTCGTTCGTTGGTCAGCCATTTTCTTGTCAATCGGGCCAAAGCTGGAGGAAGTGGGATTATCGAGCTGAGTGACAAGGAAGTTCTTGTCCTCCTCATTCATCATGGTCTCGAGGGTGTCATGACATGAAAGATCGAACACATCATCAAGGTCTCCTCGAAATATGTCCTCCTTCATTCTGTAGGATGGGAAATTCTTTGTGTGGTTCTTCTTCAGCCCCTTGTATTGCTCGTACAGTTTCAGGAGCTGCTTCTCAGCGTATCTGGTATCCATCATTGGAACGTTTGCTTTTATCCAAAATGGGATCAAAGCCTCAATGGTCATCACCGCACTGTTATATTCTGTCTTCCTCTCCTCCAGATGGTGGGACATGAATTTCCGGAGGACTTGAAGCTTGGTAGGGAGTCCTGCCCTAGTTAACTTCTCCTCCGCCTTCCCTAGTAACCACACACCACTGCTAGACTGTGTTTTTGATTGCTTCAGCGGCATTTCTACACATTCCTACAAAAGAAGCCAAATTTAGTCATACTATATTAATCAGTCATTAGTGAGACACATCATGCATGATTGAGCGACCTCTTAATGACACTGTAGACCAACCATACTTCACACAGTTATTCAAACTAATATATTATTCATCATATATATATATATATATATATATATATATATAATATATATATATATCAGGTCATCCCATAAGTAATGTTGTTTTTTAGATCAGAATTTGAAGGACAAAAAAAAAACAACTGAAACTTTTTAATCTAGTATATATTTTCCATCGGAATCAATGACACTGCCAATGTCCTACAAGCTTTTCAATGCCATGTTTATAAAATTCAGGTGGTTTTGAGGTAAGAAATGTACAAAGACTGGTGTGTAGGTCATCTAAAGAAGTATACTTTTCTCATCAAGATAGTTTTGCAGACTCCTAAAGAGATGGTAATCTGAAGGCGCAAGGTCTGGAGGATGTGGAAGTTTTTCCCACCCAAGCTCCTCAATTTTTGCAGAAGTGATCTGAGCGGTATGAGGATGTGCATTGTCGTGGTGGAACACAATTCCTTTCCGATTAACCAAAGGAGGTCTCTCTTCTTTTAATGCAGTGTTTAATCAATCCATTTGTTGACAGTAGATTTGAGCGGTGATTGTTTGGTTGTGTGGTAAGGTTTCAAAGTGTATTACACCACCTTTATCCCACCAAACGCTAAGCAACACCTTCTGAGGGTGAAGATTTGGTTTTGGCTGTGGTGTCACTGGTTCTCCGGCACAAACCCACTGTTGATGGCGCTTAACATTCTGGTACAGTATCCATGTTTCATCACCAGTCACTAAATGGTGCAAAAACGGATCTTGGAGTTCATGGGAATGAAGAGCTGTGCTAATGTTTACCTGCACCCTCAGATTGTCGACTGACAATTCATGTGGCACCCATTTTCCTAACTTAGGCACTTTCCCGAGTTGTTGCAAATGTCAATGGATGGTGGATGGGGATGAATTGAGTTTCTGGGCCAATTCTTCGACAGTTGTTGAACAGTCTTCTTCAAGTGCGGCTAACAGCAGGTCATCATCAAACTCAGCAGGGCATCCAGAGCGTGCTGCATCTGTCAACCAGCAGTCACCATTCCTAAACTTTTGAAACCATCTTTGACATTTCCTCACATGCAGAATATCGTTGCCATAAACTTCCTGAATGTTTCGCGTTGCTTCAGTAGCATTATTCCCTTTTTTGAACTCGTGAAGCATTATATGCCTGATATGCTCTTCTGATACTGCCATGTTTATGAGGGGTTCACATAAAGCAAAACACACATCTTCACTGGTCAAGGTCTGTAAAGTATGTAGCGAAACACGATAGATCTCCTCTTAGATATAACCTTTGGAAAACTTATGCTTAAACTGAGTAGGACTAGTTTAAACTTAATCTGTCGTAAAAAGACATTACTTATGGGATGACCTGATATATATATATATATATATATATATATATATATATATATATATATATATATATATATCCCTGCAAGGGGGTTCTAAGCTCGTGCTCTTGAGTGCTCTTTGTGCTCGTTTGTACGTGCTTGTTCCTGGAGGTTTCACGTGCGCCCTCCCGGCCCTAGCACCCAAGGATGATGGGGCTCGACCCTGCAGTCCTTGTCATCCTTGGTCTTTTTCCACTTTGACTGTCCCCTCCACCCTTTCTTTTTCCTCTGTCTTTCCTCTCACTTTTTCTTTGTTTTTCCGCTGAGATATGCCCTTTAAATAGAGGCGAATCGGTTCTTCCTGAACTAAAAAAAAAAAAAAAAAAAAATATATATATATATATATATAACCTTTGGTAACCTTTGGTTAGCTTCTGCCCAAATTGTTCATTCTGATGAAGGTCAAGCTTTTCACTCCACCTTAGACCTACAGTTTAATGTGGAATCCAAACCACGCCTCATCAGCAGCCCAGCGTCTTAACCACTAGGCCACCTAGGGTACCCATTTATCTACCAACCACTTTTCTTTGTGTGGAAGGATGAACAGCTGGGTTTTGCTGCATGCTGGCTGCCAAAGGGTGTCGAACCTGGGGCTGATGGATTCGTAGTCAGTGATGCTAACCACTACACCACTGAGAATAGAAGTTATTGAAGTTAATGTTATTGCTTCACTGTCATGACAGGACAGTGGTTGTCTCTATTGCCTATATTTTAAAGCTTCCTTATTATGAATAGTTTATTTTAGTAATTTACAACTAAATTTATGGTAAACACTTTAGAATAATGAATATCATTGAAGCCTGTAGGCAGAAAATCTTTTAAAAATTATAAATTTAATTGATGGCTAGTTGCTTGTACTATACAATGCAGGGGTGCAAACTTGTTTTGTACAAAGAACCCAGTTGGCCCAGTTTTCTGATCAACTCAGCCTGTTTCTGCTACCATTAATGCTTACTCAGGTTATGAAAAAATTATCAGTCTGTGCTGATTGCTAATTGCCCAAATGAGTTATTGACAATTTCAAGCAGAACTAGTGCCTAAGCAATGCAAATTTCAACTTTTTTTTTTTTTTTTTTTTTTTTTGCTAAATTCATGTTATGTTTAGTAGTCTTGGTTTTCTGACAAGACCACCCATACGAAGAATAGGGTACATATTATAAATCCTGTAGGCTGAGTCTTCACTTAAGGTGAGTTGTTTCTGCAGTTATTATTGTAGTCATTATTTTTTGGTAAGCCTACCATTTGTTCAGACTTACCATTGCAGTGAGCCTACTATTGTTCAGTTTTATCATTTTGACCAGTGGGCTTACCTTTACACTGCCTTTAATTAATAGTACATATTTTTATACAATTTGTTGAGAAGGCTTAGTGCACCTCTTCAGCTTTGAGTGTTACTACCATCTAACAAAGCTGGTGAAATTTTGCATTCTTCATATAGTGTTGTTTCCATTGGTCAGCCAGTTGAAAATTTCATTTTTGTTATTTTCCACTTCAGTTTCCTTCATCACCACTGGTTTTTACCCCAAAACTAAGACAGTTTGTAGTTATACAATGTAATGTAAATTATTTTGTATTGAATATGACTTACGTATACTGTGAACTGTACGGTATATATAATAAGCATGTTTAGTTTTCATACAGGCAAAGTTTAGGGTAGATTAGATTAGGTCTGAGGTGGTTAGAAGCTTGGTTGAGTTGGTCTAAAATACCATATATTGGCCAAAGCTTTCAGCAGTAAAACTTAAAATTTTACTTTGTTATGCATATTCCAAGTTATGGCTTAAGTCCATTTATCTTTATAAAGTTTTCCAAACCCGCAAATGCTCTTTTTTCATTAAGATTTTTTATTAATTATTTTTAATTTTAGATATGTCTCTGGCTGAATATAAATGTACTGCTACTATATATTGTGCAATTTGATTCTCTTCTGGAAAGAAATTTTTGAGCATATACATATATATCTTTAAAGACTGAAGTCTTTATATTTGAATTTGGAACATTGTGTTTGCCTCTAAAAGTTATTAAAAGGTAAGTAAAGAAATTAAAACTCGAGAGTTTTTAAGGTGCCAGTGTTTAGGATTATATTATTCCTGAGACAATGACTTAGAAGTGGAGAGTTATTGAGGTGGATAGTAGTAATTATGTAACACATTGGTATGTGTTTTTTTTTTTCAAGAAAATTAGTTTGAATGTTTTTATCATAAAGTCTTTCAAATTTACATGTTAGGAATATAGTTTTTGGTACACTAGGGATTAATTAGTCTTTATTTTTTCTGTAATCTTTCATTTAACTAGCTTCTACTAATTCTTATTCATTATCCAGAAGACTTGAAAATGAGAAAAATAAAAAGCTAGGTCCTTCTTAAACTTTTCCACGTAACCATTAATAAAAATAATGTAAATAAGAATGCTTCAGTCTCTTATCTTCAAATGGGTTAGGTCTATGGCTTATTGACTAGTCCTCAATAGGGAATATAAGAATTTTGCAGTGTATTACATCATTGGATGTACATTGTTGGTTGAGTTATATATATATATATATAATAATTCAATACAAAATGATGATCAGTAGGTTATAAAAATTTGTGATTACTTTATTATGAAACTGGTGGTATTTTATGTAATCCCCATAATCCAGTCTTTTTCTTCTTTCAAGTTTACTAGCCCAGTAATATTTCAGAGTAGTGTAGGCTTATCATTAACTTTAATTTTTATTTCAGAGTTATTTCAATTACATATGTAATATTTACACACACACACACACACACACACACACAGCATAAATGGGGTATGAACTTCTTTATATCTACATGCCTAAAAACTAATTAACAAAACCTAACTTCGCTTCAGTGAGTGCCATTGAATTGAGAAGTGTGTAATAAGTGTTTTGGATGCAATTGAGGGCTCAAAGGATGTTTTCTGTTAAGTCATTAACCCTTTCACTCACTGGGTAGACAATTGTATAGCTGAAAAATAAACCATATTGATTCTTATACAACCACACATAAAGGCAAATTTCTTTTTTACCCTATATCATAATTCGTGAGCGAAAGGGTTAAACAGAGAGGTACTTGCTAATTTAACCTAGCTTAAGTAGTATGAATGTATCTTTTTTTTTCCTAACAATAAAAATGTTTCTGGATTTTTTATAGGATCCTTTTAATGTTCTGAGGTAATTGTTATCTTGCCAAAAAAAAAAAAAATTTGCCCTACTCTCATTGTAATGTGTGAATTATCACACACTTAACGTCACTTGTGTCCAATTGTTCACACACACACATATACACACACACACAAAAAGGACCTATGATGGGTAAGAGACTGAGATTTAGGATAGGTCTTATATTGAATAGTTCAGTTAACTTTATTTCATGAAAATTTTCTAACCACTTTTTTTTAAAATTATGATATTGGATTTACATTTTAGATTACTGAAGGGACAGATACAAGAAGTAAAGTAAAGACGCAGGTCTAGTCAGTTTTAAGTAATAATTGGGCAAATAATCAGTTTTATATATGAACTTTAACATTGTAGTTAGCTAACAAATTGCGAGCATGATGGCAAACTAATGTTTTTTACCATAGTCTATATAGTCTTATGCAGATAATAATTACATCTCCCCATATAATAGCTTAACCATGGTACTAGTACTGTACCATATATATCAACTAATAGATCACTGTATAGCAAAATATTCAAATAGTGAACTAGCAATATTATAAAGCTCTCTGCTTAATTTTGTAATTTATTTGCCTTAGCACTATAACCGATAAAGATTTCAGATAGTAAGTTAATAGAGTCGGTAATTAAGCTATTTTAGCTAAATTATGAAAATAATATAACATTTTGTTCTCAGGAGAGGCCATGGGCCCCAATCATCCCTGTTTCCTCTTCCCTTTATGGGTGTTTGCATCCCTTCTCATCAATGAGCACCATGAGAGTCATGACATTAGGAGTAAATGTGCCTCTTCTCCTCTCTGGGATGGATTTGGGTGAATAACCCTTGAACTAACGAGAGTTTTGGAAGCAGTTCTGACTGAAAAGCTTTAGAAGAAAATTACTTTCCAAACCAGTAGGAAATGCTTGGCTTTGCCTTTGATGAAGATACAGAATTGGTTGCAGACTCTTCTCACATCAGGGCTCTACACAGAGAAAGGCATTGCTATATTCTTGGCTACCCTTATAGGGAAGGAAGGGTTGAGGAAACAGGAATAAAGGAAACGCTTCTAGGCTTTTAAAATATCCCTGGAGCAGAAACTTCTTGGTTCTTCTCGTGCAGTCAATTGAATGCTATTGAAAAGTGTTGTTATACTTCAATGAAAAAGTGTTTGATAAAATTTAGTTGCATTATGGTAGTTGCAATATATATATATGTATATATATTTTAATTTAGTGTTTTGAAAAGTAAATATTTATTGTACCATATTCCTGATGGTACATTGGTTTGCATACCTTACTGATTTTGAAGGTTACAGGTGTTAAAAATTAAATGGAAGTAAAAAGAAAAGTTATTTTTGCCCCCCTCCCCTTATAATTGTGCTAAAAGTTTGTTTAATATTTTTGTTAAAGTATCAGTATTGAAGAAATTTAAACATAGGCCTACCTTCAAAGAAAAATCTGAATATGACACACATAAAAGAGGTTCCAAGAATGAAAGATGATCAATTTATTCTTGAACCTCTCAATTATTTAGAAATTCATCATCTACCCTTGTCATCCATGAACAGCATTAAGGAGAGGATTCATCATCTACCCTTGTCATCCATGAACAGCATTAAGGAGAGGAATTTTTTGAGTCTTGCAGAGTTCTTAATGACGTTTGTGATGAATATGAAACATCATCCAGAATCACATATGCTACCCTGCAAACCAAATTGCAGCAGAACTTTGCTTGACCATTTGCAAAATATTCCTTGATTGGCCTATGCAACCTTGCATATTGACAGGAATAAATGGAGAATCAACAAGAAGGAATCACATGGCTGCATCCTGTGAAGATCATTAGACCTAATAGTGTAAATACAGTATTGAGTGTTAAAATTTGAACTTTGACCCAGTCCTTTATATACGTGCTCACCATGTGTATCAACAATTTTCATGTAGCTAAACATTACTCATAACTTTATAAATCAGTTTTGGTTTACATATCATGTATTAATGTATTTTTAAGTTAATAACTTGGCTTTTAAAGAAGCTCAGCTGCGTACCATTGAAAAGTTGAAATGATTGCTAAATGCAACAAATCATTGAAAAGATAGGAAAGTTGAGTCAACAAATGTTAAGGTACTATAAATGCATAAGAAGAAAGGATAGAAGACCAATCAAAACTGCAAATTTAAGTACCTAACCCTACCATTTGTGTTTTTTGTGAAATTAATTTTGTGTTACCCCATATAACTGAACAATTGACTTCATGAAGAGCATCCAACTGAAGACAGGATTTTAGCAGCTTTTCACTAAATCAAGACTGGTTCCTGTCAACCTGCCACCTTCACTACGTTTGTTAAAGAATGAAAAATTAAATTTTAGAATTTTAGAAAGCCTTCTGCTTCAGGCTTTAATGTGTCCCCCCCATCAGGTGATAAAGTATGTGAATTCCGATTATTGTGAATGAAGCACAATTTACTGTGCTTCTTGAGTGTTTTGATTTACTGTAGGTGATTGCCCAAAGTGAAAATTTTTAACCAGCTTTTGAAATGTGTTTCACACTCCTCTACTTCTGGGAGGATCACCCACCCATTCTCAGCTTTCAGCTCTTGTTGCGGGTAAATGTTAATGTGAAGGATAGTTTTGGTGGTAAGAGTTGCGGCTGCACTCTCCCTCACCATCTGTGTTTTCAAAGGAAGTTCTATGGCTGATAAATCATAACTTTCCTTCTCAATTAACAGCCCCCTACCATTTCTGAAGAAGGAGCAACCCCGCATCAATGAAATGCATCCCTTTGAAATCATCATTGGTCCTTGATCTTCCCCTTTGCAATTAATAAGGAAGTTCAGCCAACTTCCATTGGATTAATTCAAAAGGGACTCCTGAAAATTTATTGCACCATTTTACACTAAGCTGAGATTATCATCTTTGCCAGTTTTGTCAAGGATAAAGGTATGCTTAAATTTTTTTTTGTATATACAAATTTATTATATTATTATTATTTTCAAATACCATGCATCATAGGTCTTTGATTAGCTTAAGCTAGGTAGGCATGTCTATGCAGTTTAGTTTTAAATATCTAAAATATTGTGTGTGTGTATATATATATATATATATATATATATATATATATATGGGATGTACCAGTATATTTAATGGGCTTATGGTAGTACTGTAGTAATAGTTATAATTGATAATTGCATACTGAGCATTAACATAGTAGCATTACAGTACTGGTTCCCTTAGATACAATAGCAGTATTTTACCTCCAGGTAGGCCCTCAGTAGGTGACTTCTAATAATATATAGAGTAGGCATATGCCTACTCTGAAATATAGGAAATGAAGAAATAAAGTGAAAGTTTAAATAGTAATTGACCTAAAATCATAATGTTCAATTGTTGCTTTAAAAATTAGGCCAACCAATATAGCCACCATATTTCACATTTTGAAGTAGCTAATCTTATTAGACTGATTCAAAATTTAATAAGATTTTTCTACTTTCTGTAGAGAAACTCTAATTATTTACTGTCTAGCCTACCTTCTCTGAATTTGTTAGGCATCTTTCCATATTATGGGGTGGGCTTTGTTCCTTCAGTTTAATGTATAGATCTCATGGAGTTTGACAGATGTTTAGTAAGAAATGTAGGTTTACCTATCATTTTTGACATGTGGGAGTAGCTTCATTTCTTTTCTGCTCATCACTATCATCCTTGGTAGTGCTATGCTACCAGTACCATCAGTGCATCAGTAGCAGCAACATTTGGTGGAGGGATGCTTTTGCTGGTGCTTGGAGTTGGTGGTTGACTTTTCCTAAAAAATGTACCCAACTGAGTCTGGGTGGCAGCTAGTAGCCTTCTGTCTCCTTATAAATTGGTCTGTAGCATTCAGTTGAATGCTCCAAGTGGAATTCTTATTTACCATGGGGTCTATATCTTGAATCATTGACTACACTTCATGAAGTGCACTGAACCACCTTCCTGAGTTTTTGTTGTGATTTGGAGTGATAGGTTCTTTAGTGTCTTGATCCTCATCATCATCTTGCCCTGAAGCTGCTTTCATAGTCTTCAACTCAATTATTGTGTACAGTATATAAATTCCTAGTATAACACTGTAATACTGTACAGTTTACTTTCAAATAAGCACAGACAGTATGTACCTGTATTTGCACAGAATGATACTTCCATCAGGCAACCATGAGGTAAACAGACTGAGTGTGTGGTTGGATGCATCTCATGCATGCACAGTTGCATTGGGGACTTCCATTTTCTATTTAAACCATGGTAAATTGTATTAAGTACCTAAAATAAAAACCACTTTGAAATGAAAATGTGCTAATAGAAAGTGCTCTAAAGGGCAATATATATATATATAAGCACACCGGACAAAAAATTAGTCACCCCTCTCAGAATGTACCTAATAACGTGTGACGGCGCCTCTGGCCTTGATAACCGCATGAATCCGGCGAGGCAGAGACTTTATGAGGTTGTGCATGTACTGAACATTGATTTGCTGCCACTTGTTCATCAGCCGGTCCCGAAGTTCCGCCAGAGTCCGTGGGTGTCTATTCCTGCGCTTCACTTTCTGTTTCCAGCCTGAACAACACCTTTGACGCATTCAGGATTAAAGGCTTCATTGGACCTGCGATGTACTCGTCGCCTCCCATCATTGGAGAACAAACAAAAATGGGACTCATCGGACCAAATTACACGTTTCCAATCTGCCGCAGTCCAGTTTTTGTGCCTCTGAGCCCATTTATAACGTGCCAATTTGTGACTTGCTGTTAACAGCAGCCTCTTCCGTGGTACCCTGCTCCAGATGTCCATCGCATGCAGTTCTCGTCGCAATGTCCGTTCGGAAATTGGTCGCTGGAGAACCTCATTGGTTTCTTGGAGCAATTGTTCTCTGGTTTGAAAACGATTTGCAGTTACTAGACGAGAAACATGGCGGCGGTCCCTATTGTCGAGAATTGTTTTCCGGCCACAGTTACGCCGTCGAGTTTCAGTTGATTGCGAACTACACCACTCTTTGTAAACTCGCTGGACAGTACGCGTTGACACACCAACAAATTGGGCTACTTCAGACATTTTGTGTCTGTGGGCTCTGCCAAACACGATGGCTCCTTTTTGCCACTGAGTAAGTCTGCCTCACGACCCATTTTGCAGACTATATCCAACACACACTTTGTTCTTCACCACCTCACGAAACAGATCTGATCCTGTGTGCTACGTCACTGCTACTTGTCACTTACCAATGCTACATCAGCGCCCTCTGTGTGACCTTGAACTTCCTACTATCGGTGCTATTAGGGGTGACTAATTTTTGTCCGGTGTGCTTATATATATATATATATATTATATATATATATATATATATATATATATAGGGTGGAGTGAAATGCAATTCTTTGTGGAATATTTATTTGCTTCACCTATAATTTGCTGTATTGGGTTCTATAGATGACATAGTGATACAAAAGAAAAATCAATTTTGCCCTACTAGCACATTTTTTAGAAAAACAAAATGGCTGCTAGTCAAACATATAAATGCTTATAACTTGAAAAATATGTATCCAATTAAAAGACACTATAGAATAAAAATGATTCAAAAAAAAAAATACATTAGAAAATGCCCTTTTAGAAATTATTTTCTCAATTTTAAATTTTATCAAAATTTACCTTGGTAAATGATATCGCAAATAAATCACTTTTTTCTAAATAAATGAAAAATTTCTTTGATGACCGAAGTATATTACTTTGATAATAGTTAATAACCTTATATAATTTTGAATATTCAAACTATAATCTACAACAACACTAATCAACAAGAGAAATTATTGACATTTTATTACCACATTGCAGAAACATATAATCAATACACTTCCAAAAAGATCCCTTTTCAAAAATTGTGAAGTTTGTTTTTATGAAATTTTGGTGAATTATTTCAGTCTCTAATTAAAAGCTAATTGTCAAAAAGTGGTCATTTCTTTCTTGGTTTCCATACATGACAGCAATGAACGAGACCTAATTCTTGGGAATATACAAATGAGGCTGCATTGGTGACAAGTTTTATTGCCCTCTTGACACTTTGTGAATGAAGTGGATAATTGGGTAGGCACAGTTTTTTAACCCTAAGTGCATTGAGTTCAATATTTGTGAGTGCCATAGTGAAGGGAGGTTCAGTCAGCATTTCTTTTGACCAGTAAATAATATCATCCCATGCGTTTGCGTTGAAATTTATCTCAGGAACCTTAAATTCTCTGATTTTGGATACATTTTCCATCTTTGTTCCAATGTTCATGATGGAATCAACTGCTCTGTTTCGTTTTTGTTCTGATGTATCTGATAACATTGCTATCAGAACATTTTCATAATGAGCAAAATATGCGTTTCTAGCAATGTAAGGCTTCACTACATTCTGAACATCCTTTGGGAGAAGATGAAATCTTTTAATTGCTCCAAATATATGATGTGGTCCATTCCATATATATGGTCTACTCTTGATATCGAACCAGCTTGGTCCATAATTTGTAACAATAAAGAAAATTATTGAATAAAGAGCCAATGAAGGAGTTTTCTCTGAAATGTATAGGTGGCAGACACAATTTGCTAATGTCAGCTATCGAGAATGGTTCAGTGGTCCGGGTTTTGTATTTTCCAAGTCTTTTGGGACATTCCCACTTCTTATAGCCACAATAATTTTTTAAAAATACTGTTGATCTTCGCTAAGATCATCGATAACCTCTTCTGATATGTGTGTTAAATCAATGCCTTCTCTAATTGGTTTGAAATTGACTGCAGGCATTTTTTCACATTCTTTCAGTGCTACTCCGGTTTTTCCAGTGAAACATGTTGGACCTTTTGTTTTACCATTAAAATGTTCAAATAAGTGTCGAAGGGGAAGTTCATTTGTATACCGCATACAAATGCTCCATTGTAACGGTTTCTTTAGTTTTTCTTCTATGAGGTGGATGATCCCACCCTTGGCACCTGTGTTGGTATTTGTACTGTCACATCATATGAGACAAATGCTCTCATTAATAGCTGACACTTGAAAGAAGAACAAACTATCAGCTATATCTTGAGCTTTACCAGAAGAAGGAACTACATGGGTTAAATATTCATTTCCTGGCTCAGACACCAAAACATAGTGTTCCTCTCTAATGGAGTCTCTGTACCATGTGTTTCCTTTCTTCACCTTCACCAAAGTCTTGTCCTTTCTTCTGTCAAAAAATATAGCAGATATGACAGCAGGATTAGCTTTACTCTCCATCACCAAACTTTTTCTCATTTTCTCTCTTTCCTGTCAGATTTTGTTCTTGTCAATCAAAAGCGTACTATCTTCTTTAGTGATTGCTCCATAATCAACTAAAGCAGCTGAAGCCAAAGCAGCTGCTGCTCAATCTGAAATTCCAAATCTATCGGCTTCCATTGCTACAGTAGGCAATGGAAGTCTCATTTGACCTTGTATGGCAACTAACTCATAGTCTGATTCACTTTGATGTGGGTCTAATTCATATTGTGTGGAAGTACTCTCTACATCTGAAAAACACTGTTTCAGTTAAAATATGAGAGTCCTTCATTTCTCTTCTTCTTTTAATCATTCCTCCTCCTGTCCGCAATTTCCTAGACTGCATTTTTTTAATTCTTTTTGTCATGACTTTATCAACACCCCCTATTTTCATTGTACGTGTCGATCGCTGATCCTGTAAAAACAGAAGCTCTTCTTTTGTTACCTTCATTTCTCTTCGACAGGTGCATCTTATGTGAACATCTTCGCAGCTCTCAGGACAGCCAAAGTTTTGATGGGAGATAAAAGGGCATTTACAGGCACTGATATCAAATAATTCTTCCAAGGTGTCATTAAACTTTTCTTATTATGACACTACTTTTTGATCTACTAAGATCATTTGCTTTGCGGATGAACTGCTTTAATTTGATATAAACTGATTTGTCAGCTATTGCAGGAATTGAAGTTTTTCTCCAAATACAGAGTATATCTGGAGTAATTTTGTTGAAAATATCAGAGTTATGTGAAGTCACTGAAGTGGCTTCTTTTAAAAGAACATGGTATTGGCCCACCTGTTTATTTGTTGGCAATGTTGTAAGAGGAAGCTCTTGTGTGGTTCCAAATATAAAATATGGTTTTGATTGACTCCTTGTAGCTCTAATGTTTGAAGCAGAAGCCATATTTGTTACTAATTATCAGAAATTACCAATTCCAAATCCAACAAAAACCTGAAAAATAAAAAAAATTTTGGTAAACATCTGAAACATTTATATGAGGTAGAAAATGTGAAATAAACAATTTTTGCTTCAGCAAACTTTTTCGTAAAAAGAATACTTTTCGAGTTATAAAGCGTGTAATGACTGGCTGGCAGCCATTTTTTTGGGAGGGGAAAAATGGGGTACTTAGGATGAATTGAAAATTTTTTAATTCTCATCTTTTTTATCACCCTTCAATCCACCTTATTACCAGTGAAGCAATAGTTGAAAAAATTTTCACCCCACTCTAATACATACACAGGGTGTTTCAGGAGGAAAGGTCAATACTTCGGGAGGTGATAGTATCAGTCATTGTGAGAAAAAAAGTTCACATGAACATGTGTCTAATTCTGAATGGTTACGGAGACAGAGCTGTTTGAATCTGATGTGTGCGCAGCTCTTCCTCCCCCCCATGGTGGTCCCATTCAATGGCCATCAAGGTCTCCAGACCTCTCTCCATTAGATTATTGTTTGTGGGGGTGGATGAAAAGTCAAGTTTACAAAAGAAAGGTGGATACATAAGACGAATTGCTCATGTGCATTTTGGATGCTGCTGCCGGCATTAAGGAAAGTCAAGATCAACTCGGACGAACAACATGCGATCTTTGCATGCTAGTTGCAAAGTGCATTGAGGTTGATGGTAGGATTTTTGAAAATGTATTGTAAACTGTAACAAATTTGTCATTTCTGTATCTGATACCATTCAAAATGCCAATGTTTAAACATTAAATGTTAGAAACAGTAATTGGTTTCTCTTTCTTGATTACCATTAACAATGCTTTTGTATTTGTAGATTCAAACAGCTCTATCTCTGTAACCATTCAGAATTAGACACATGTTCATATGAACTTTTTTTCTCACAATGAATACTATCACCTCCCGAAGTATTGACCTTTCCTCCTGAAACACCCTGTATGTATATATAGTGGGCCCTCATTGTTCATGATTAATTGGACTGAGAAAAATGTCACAAATTATGAAATTGTGAACAATGAGATCCATTTTCAATGTAAAATGGCCAATTGGTTCCAAAAGCTCAAGGATGGCAATGTAAAATAACCTTAAAATGTCAAAAAAGTTTTATTTTAATAAAATAAACAGAATATACTAAAGCAATACATATTATTGAACAATGATTCGCATCAAACACTTATAAAAATCAATAATGTTATAGTAATATTACATAAGCAATGATATTTTATGTAAATAAAACTTTTTACTATATGTAATATGGTTCTAGGAAAACTCGGTCCCGGAAAACTCGGTCCCAAGAAAACTTGTCCCAAGAAAACTCGGTTGGTCCCAAGAAAACTCGGTTGGTCCCAAGAAAACTCGGTTGGTCCCAAGAAAACTCGGTTGGTCCCAAGAAAACTCGGTTGGTCCCAAGAAAACTCGGTTGGTCCCAAGAAAACTCGGTTGGTCCCAAGAAAACTCGGTTGGTCCCAAGAAAACTCGGTTGGTCCCAAGAAAACTCGGTCGGTCCCGGAAAACTCAGTCCCAAGAAAATTGGGTACCATGAATGAAAACAATTAAATTAAACTTTATTCCAAAAGTAAAATGAGTATTCTCACTAGGGATGTGCCGGATATCCGGTTACGATCCGGTTTTTCCGGATATCCGGCACATTTTGCACTATCCGGTATCCGGCCGGATATCTGGCACTTTTAATTAAATATCTTAGATGATGAATCCTTAATAAACATTTTTATAGGTACCTACAAAGTAATAGCATTATTATTTATTATTAGCTATATTAGTTAGTTTTAACCTCTCTATCTGCAACAATGGCGACCCAAAGAGAGAAGAAATAAGTTAATAATCAAGGGATCCAAAGAAGTGGTTATGACAACCACCCTAAACAATAATAATAAACAGAAACTCAGAATTAAATGATCTAATGAGCTAAACAGATCAAAAATTTAAATACATCTGTAACATTGACATATCATGATATCACACATATAGAAAAAAGAAGACAAGCAATCATAGTATGGCAATATGTGTTGAAAAATAAATGAAAATAGACTTAATGTACATATTTACGATTCACTATATTTCATATTTTTCATCAAGAAATCAGTTCTTCAGCATTAGCGGCAATAATTTGCTCGGTGTATGCATATTACCTGACCCGTGCATGAATAACTGTTCAGAGGCAACTGAACTGGTGGTGCACTAAATATTAAGGACCATTGGTTTCAATGTTTCAAATGATGACATTGTTGCACCACCATTTCATTGGTGTCAGTCTGTGTATGTTTGGTAGCGACAGTACTTATCTAATTTCTGAAGTGTAGAAGAGGCAGAGTTTTTAGCCTTTGAATGCCTATGAAGCAGAGGACACTTTGCATGGAGAGTCGAAGTTTGAGAAACATCGGGTAGCTGGCATGATTCGTCTGCATTGCTGCTGTCTTTGATCCACTGAAGTTTTTCACAAGTTGGTCGAAGCAAGCAAGCCCATATGTCCTCATGAGTTTCTTCAGCCAAGT